>JAHBCN010006967.1:0-46035 GCA_019359885.1 Listronotus oregonensis
AAAAGTCAGGTTGGCGGCAACATCCTGGACGACAGAACAGACGAGATGATTCCCCAATACTCATTTAACAAAAACTTCGATGTAAAACTTCCAGATCGAAGTGAGTGGCAGCAACCCGATTTCCCCGGCACGGTTGGAGACATTATCTGGTATACGAACGGTTCCAAAACCAAGCAGGGAACTGGAGCAGGCGTGTACAGTGAAATGAAGAATTCACAATTCTCCATTCCACTAGGAGAACACAGTTCGGTATTTTAAATGGAAATATATGCTTTACTGCACTGTGCAAAAGAAAATAACAGTGGGGGCACTAGTAAACCCCAAGGTAACATCCAAGCTGACATGAGAATGACAAAAAGAACTGAAAGTTTTGGGAGAACACAAGAGTAACTCTCTTGTGGGTACCAGGACATTCGGGAATAGAAGGCAACGAAAAAGTGGATGGCTTGGAAGGGATCATCCACACCATACTTTGGACCAGAACCTGCCCTTTGGGTGACCAAAACCACAGCACGGGGGCAAACCAGGGAATGGATCCGAAACAAACACGACGAATACTGGGGAAACCTTAGTAGAATTAGACATGGAAGAAGCTTCATGAGGGGCCCATCCAAAAGAACAAAGGAAAAAGAACTAAGAAAGAAGTAGGAAAATACTTCTCATAACAGTAGGGTTACTAACAGGGTCCCGATAACCTAAGAGGATACCTACACAAGATAGGCTCATACAATGAGGACCCAAGTTGCAGAATGTGCGCTAAAAAAAAAAAAGACTACCAAATCCTGGGCGAATGTGGAGCATTGAATCAAAAATGACAGGCATTATTTGGGCAACCGAAAATAAGCCTTAAGTTCACCTAGGGGGTTAAAATTAGTCTAATGATCGATTCGTACACATCAGTTAAGATTGATTGACGATCAATTTGTGTCTTTATTGATGCCTTAGGACCATATAAGATTACTATTTACAGGGGCGGATACACGGGATGGATCACGGGGGTCACAATCTCTCCTCTCCAAGGCAGAAAAATAACCCCAAAACGTGAAAATTATAGACTGATAACCTTAAAGCCATAAGACCTATTAAAAATGATAACTGTACCTCCCAAACCATAGACAGATAGCTTACATTCGCATAACCGGGGAAAGGCGAAGGCTACATTCTTAAACTGGAGACCAGTATTAAACCCAATTAATTGGGGGAAAGCGAGAGCAACACTCTTTAACGAGACAACAGACTATATTAAATGTATACTACTATTAACTTATCTCTCCTTTTGGATCTATGACCCCTCTTGAAAAAGTTTCTGTGTCCGCTCCTGACTTTTTATCAAATATTATGCAATATTATAGGTATGCATTCATCAAATATTATGCATACCTATAATCATTATGTATACAAAATGTATAAAATTATAAAAAAAAATATTTTCCTAGCAGTTTGATTATTTAGCCCAACACCTATTTTTTAATAACTTTGATAGAAGCTTGACAAAAAAATAGTGAAAATACCGTTTTTTTACAGCGCGCCGAGTAGACTTACCCTTAATGTTAAAGAAATCATGTTTTTCTCTACATAATGAAAATAAACTTTATTATTTTAAATACATCAATAACAAAAAAAAAAATGTATTGATTTTTGAAATATTCCTTAAGCCAAAATAACAATGTATGGTAGAGGAAAAAAGAGTACAAAATACTTTATGCAAAAAAATGTTACTTCAACTTTTTTTTACATATTTTATTTATAAATTATAAATACGGACACAACTCTATACGAATCCTTATAAATCTATAAAATAGACCTCACAAATCTTGCTGTTTCCAAGATAACAACAGTGGCAAAGCCTAGGAGTAGACATTGTTGGGTAGACAATGTATAGATAGTATTTTGTATTATGATAATACATTGAATTAAAAGTTTAAGAAAAAATTAAACAAAGTATGCATACTGTAAATAAACTTCTCCTCTTCCACGAAAATAACAACTTGACTAAAGCGCAAAAAAGGCTTGTGTTGCTTAACGTTGGAAAATGATGCAAAAATTTGACCGTGCAAACAAACTAACTTTCGTTCTAATATCGGTCTTTCGTTTTTACTAAATTTTGGTTTAAAAAATTATACAAACATTGTAATAACAAGAAAGACGATAATCACGATTTTTTGTATATTTATCTTTCTTTATTGCCTTAATTAATACATGATTAATAAAAAAATAAATTAAAGTTTAAAAAAAACACGCTTTTATAGCAAACCGGACTAAAAAGTAAAAAATAATTTTTAATAATTTAATTATAGTAAAAAAACGTGGGGTGCAATTTACAACATTTAATATCAAGCACCCCACGCTTATTTACTATAATTGAATTATAAAAAAATCTACTTTTTAGTCCGGCTTGCTATAAAAGCTATAATTTAGTTTCAAAACAACATCAAAAGTAATCTTTATCAAGAGCCTCAATTATGGCGAATGCGTAAGGATTCTCTTAATCAGGGTAGTTATGAGATTAATGTATTGTCATCGGCCCTTGACCCATGTGCAAATTTTCAAACTAATCAGGGTGCTTATCTTGACCAAATGGTGACGGAATATTTATTTGATTACGATACTTTTATTCTTAAATTAGATAAATATAAATTTGTCAAGATGCAGTTGGACTGATGATAGTTTTGATAGGTGTCGCGCGGTTTTCCAGCAATAAAATGCATGCAAACAAATACTTGGTTTAACATATTATGTATTTGCTCTAATTTGCAATATTTGTTGTTATTCTGTTCTGTTATTATATTAATTTTCTATAACTATTAGAAAAGATTACACTTTTTGGAGTACTGGAAACCCAAATTGTTATTTAAAGTAATAAAAAAAAATTAAAAATTATTTCTATATAAAAATTGAAGATTGTCTACTCAAAGTTTTCTTTCACGCTTTGCCACTGGATAACAATATTTGTAAAATAAGTAATGTTCAGAACGTAAACTCCAGATTTGAGGCATCATGATGATTTTACACATCTGTCAGTCTTATTAAATAATCTGCTTTTATATATTTATATATAAAACAAACCATTTTAAGTGGGTACAGTACATACATTAATTAAAATAAAACAATAAAATATGTTTTTAATAAAACATTAAGTTACACTTACAGTTTTTTTATAAAGTAGGACTTTTAATTTTTAAAACGGTACAATCATACAAGTAGGTACTTAGAATTATTTTTTTGTTGGCCGTAAGTTGGCAATCGACTAATTTAAAGTGATTTTAAATTTAGTAACAATGTGATACTTGTTTAGCCCTCGTTACTTTTTTTACGACCTAAAGAGCAGCGCTGCTTGGAACGTAAACAACGAAAATGTTAAATATGTAAAGGGTTTTCTAATAAGAACGATATGATTTAAAAATTAAATAAAATAGAAATGATTTTAGATATAACCACACTTTTTATGTTACCTTGAAGTACAATCGATAACATTTATGTTTTGAATAGCACGTCGTTTAAATGTCGGCTTTGTGTACACGAGTGAATTCGACGAATTTAATATTCAATCTCAAAGCATCGAGGGTTTGTGGCCTGTTTGCATAAACATTAGGTTTTAAACAATCCCACAAAAAGTAATCTAAAGGAGTCAAATCACAGCTTCTTGGTGGCCAGGCAACAGTTGCATTTCTTAAAATTATCCTTTCACCAAACTTTTCTAGCAGTATGGCGACAGTTTCACGAGCAGTGTGACATGTTGCGCCGTCTTGCTGGAACCACATATATTCTAAATCAAGTGCATCCAAATTTAGCCATAAAAAATTTGTCAACATCTGTCGATATCGTTCACCATTTACTGTAACGAAATCTCCAACCTCATTTTGGAAAAAATGGTCCAACGATACTACCATGCCATAAACCACACCATACAGTTACCTTTAGGGAATGCAAAGGCTTCTCGTGAATCTGTTGTGGATTGTTTTTACACTAGAAACGGCAATTTTGCTTATTTACGTATTCACTTAACCAAAAATGAGCTTTACCTGAAAAGATAATTTTTTCGGCCAAATTGTGATCCCGTTCAAGTAGCAAATTCGCGGCGCCGACGATGGTCCAGGGGCTTAAGTTCTTGGATCAAAACAATCTTATACGGGTGTAAATTAAATCTTTTTGCAAAATTTGCCAAATTGTTTTTTTTTAAGTCCTAACTCTTCAGCACGACGAGGAATTGATAAATTTGGATCTTCTGCAACACTATTTCTACGGCAACATTCTCAACAGTTCTGGCATTTCGGAGTAAAATTACTTTCAAATTTCTCAACGATGCGACGAATGGCAAGCACAGAAGGGCGATTATTTAAGAAGTTTCGCGACGTGCGCGAAGATTGTCACAAAGAACGACCATTTTCGTAAAATTTTTGGACAATAACCAGAGTTCTTGAAGCAAGTATTTAGCAATAATAAATTGTCAGAGTTTACTGAACATAAATGACAACTAGTGACAGGTATAACTTTATTACCACGGTACTCATCATTACAAAATCATATCATTCTTATGGAAAACGCTGTACAGTATGGTTTTTTATCCCTTTTCGTTGCGAATTTAAGAGACTTAACAGAAATATTTGAAGAAATATCCGATTTTGTACGATTTAATGTTATGAAGATGAAAAATTCTGCCGCTAATTATTTAACACTTTTAAATCTTTATAAAAGACTTAGTAATTTTTAAAACAAAAATATACAACTTACCTTAAAGTAATGGCTAGTCTTTTCTTCTGCTGAATAGGTTTCAAATTAGGTATAATGTTTTTTGACGTTCTTTTATTAGGTATAATATATCATCGAAACAATTATGTCCATTCTAAAATATTTATAAAAACCTTTTCATCTAGTCGCAGTTGTGGCATTAGTGTATGAAATTCGCCTTTTTTCTCTTTCCAAATTTATGTCATGTGTCCACAGCTTTTTTCCAAAAAAAAAAACAATGCACCAACTTTAGCACAAAAATAGACGCTTTTTGTCATTTTTCACTCAAATTTTTCTTCCCGCACTTATGGGAAAATAGCTATTAACAAAATGATTAGAATGAAGTTCCTTCAATTTTTTCATCTTCTAAAGCAGCCAATAATAATATTGCTTCTTCTTTAGAGCTTGAAGAATCCATCCTTCCATATATCAAAAGAAAAAAATATCTTGTAAAATTTTTCAAAAATGTTAAGAAACACGAATTTTGACTGCCTATGTGACGAAATACTTGCGCAAATGTGATAGGAGAGGCAATTTTGTTATCGCCTATGTCGTGAAATATTCGCTTCGTTATCGCGGCGATTTAATTCGCTCAGTGTGTGCGTTCCTTTAGACCAAAGTATGAGTGCGAAAAGTAGTTCAAAAAGAACGACCATTTTTAAAATTTTTGGACAAAACAGAGTTCTTGAAGCATGTATTTAGCAATAATAAATTGTCAGAGTTTACTGAACATAAATGACAACTAGTGACAGGTATAACTTTATTACCACGGTTACTACATCATTACAAAATCATATCATTCTTATGGGAAAACGCTGTCAGTTATGTGTATTTAAAATTACCTAAAACACGAAATTTCTATGTAGATGTTATTGCTAGAGACTTGAAGCAGCCAACAACGAACTATGTAAATGTACGAAGAACCATTTTTCTACCGCTTTTGTTATATAGTGGGCAAATAACTTTTTTTGAAAAACTGTCTTTACACCTTATTCTTTTGAGTGTTTTAACATTTATAGAAAGGGACATATAATTAAACTTTAAAAAATGTATTTAAAAGCTGCATCTTTATACTCTATTAAGATTCCAGTGGTAAAGTTATTCTGACTTCACCTGTCCTAAGTCAAGAATACAAAGATAAGTTAATGGTAATACTATCTACATAGAAGTGGCGTATTTCAGCAGGGACATAGACTAGACATATTATTATAAAAAATGTATGTCTTTTTACGCGTTTATTTGTAAGTACATAAATAAAGGGTGAAACTGTGTTTTTGTATGTTTGGGTTATTATAACCCCGGCAGGACTTACGTCTCGATACGCCACTGCTATTTAGAAATATTGTATTTGCCTTCTTTATAAAGCAAACAGATCGATAGACAATGTCTCTACTTTACCACTGAAACATGATATAAAACAATTAGGCTATTTTCGACTTATTTTGGTATCTTTTTGGTTGGCATGGTGGAACTTCTACGAGATACTGATTTTGTTGAAAGATAAATGAAGTTTAATCTATTGTTTATATATTCACCAAAAGAAGTAGAAATTACCTTTGATTACATGTTTAAAGGTGCTGTTACACATTACACAGAATAGTCTTACTTGTATGTGCATAAAGAACCGTATATGCGATTTTCAACATATGTTAACTTTTTGTTCCAATAAAAAATAAACTATATTACTACGGATCCAGTGTTGTTTTCACAGCTTCAGTTGGCGACTTGTAAACGGCTCCATTGGCGCCGTTATATGTAATTGGAGCTTCATGCTCCTTTAAGCATGTTTTGTGTAGTATTAGATGTGATACACTGCACAGTACTCCTAGGCTACTAAAAACTTGGAGTGCATTCTTGCCTCCTATGTATTTGTAGAGGATACCTCCAAGGATACTGCCAAACGCGTAACCTAGAATGAGAAAGAAACCAAATTTTAGCGTCAAAAAGAAATATTGACCCTGGATAATAAATATTAATAAAAAAATGAATGTTGTGAAGATTGCAAATGTATTTGCGCTTTTTGCGTAATTATTATTATTATTTTTTAATAATGGGACCTTATCTAACTGCGCGCCATCTAATTTAATCTTATTAATTTATAATTCGTCTCCCCTTCTGATATAATATTTTCTATTCAAAGATTTGTTTTATTTAATGTATTATATCACGTATTGTTACGATATGAACACAAAAGATAGATACAATTAGTAACGCAAAGTGATAAAAAGTTAAGTGATTTACAAATATGTATAAAACGACGGATCATCCGATTCTTGTTGGGTGAAATTGCTAAATGACAAAATTACTTAATTAACTATTTATTATTATAAGGTCTTAGAAAACTTTTTAATTTTTTACTTGCTCTTAAGCAGAGACAAATAACTGATGTAAAAAAAATGTGAATAAGTTTATTTATATTTTAACTATAAAATTAACTATTTACTTAAAATAACTATAAAATATACAAAAATAAAAACTTTATTTATCTAAAATTTATTACGGTCAAAACTTCAAAAATGTAATTAAAATTAAAAGAAAATACAATTCCCCAAACCAAGCATAAAAACAAAATAACAAAAACAATTCTACAAAATAGTATAGCATAGACTAAACAATTTTCAATAAAATATAAAACATAAAGCAATAATTGTAGGAACATTCAATCACTAGGTATACGAATTTTACAGTATATTAAAATACCTACACTAAGAAAAATAAACACAATATCTTAACAAAATGAACTACTCCGTACTGTCTTATTTATTTATTGTTGGCTTTCAAGCAATATTTTCTTTAAATTCCTTTTAAAGGAGTAAAAAGATATCTCCCGACCAATATCAAATTTATTTATTAATCTTGGAGCACTAAAACAAAATGATCTCTGAAAAATCGCAGTGCGATGTCGGGGTGCATCAAACTTTAAAACCGTGCGCGTTGTTCGAGCATGTCTACTAGTTCCTGTTTTGAGTTTATTATATAAATGAGAAGGATACTTATTTTTTAAAAGTTTGAACAGGAAACAGCAGTAATGAAGTTTTTCCTATTTTGCACATTAAGCCATTTTAAATCTCTTAGCTTGTATGTTACATGATCCCGTCTTCTTAAACCATAAATAAAGCGAATGCAAGAGTTCTGTATTTTTTGTAATTTGTACCTATTGGAAGCATCAAGACATGGTCCATAAACAAAATTGGAGTAATTACAATGTGACAATACAAGGGCCTCACAAAGCTGCTTTTTTAAAGCAACATCTAACAGATCCCTACTCTTATACAAGTTTCTTAGGGACATGTATGCCCTTTGAACTACCTTAGATACCTGTGCCTTAAATCTTAAATTTGTGTCAAAAACAACACCCAAGTTTTTGTGTTCTTTTACATTTAATATTTTTTCATTATCTATTAGAATCTCACTGTTCATTCGCGACCATGATGCCAAGGGTCCAATATAAATCACAGCCGATTTTTTTGGATTTAATTTTAAACCACTCACCGTTGAATAATGATGTACTGCATTTAAACTTCGACATAGTGATTCCATTGCTACATTAACATTATTCTTAGTAAAGTGATTATAAATTTGTGTATCATCGCAGTATTGAGCTAGGCTACAGTTTTGAATTTTATTTTTTAGGTCATTTATATAAAGTATAAAAAATAAGGGGCCCAAAATGGATCCCTGTGGGACGCCCCTGTTTAATTCGGCCGGCTCAGAGTACGCGTTGTCAACCCTTGTTGTCTGGGACCGATTCAAAAGATAATTGCTACAAAAACGTACCGCATTTGGTAAGAACCCGTAATGAAATAACTTTGCTAAAAGTAGGTTATGATGAAGAGTGTCGAAAGCCTTGCTGAAGTCTAATAGTACCAAAGCTGTAGTTTCGCCCCTATCATAAGCACTAATAATGTCGTTCAATACCCCCGAAAGATGAAGCAGTACTAAGACCTTGGCGAAAACCCGACTGCGTATCTGAAAGCAAATTATTTTCTACAATATACTCAATCATCTGCTTATATAAAGCTTCTCAAAAATCTTAGAAAACCACATAGTAGACTTATTGGCCGCAGATCAGAAAAATCATTCGGGTTAGATACCTTGGGCAACGGCAGCACTATTGCTTTTTTCCACAGCGACGGAAATTCGCCTTTTTCGATGCAGGTATTAAATATATGAGTTAACACCGGTATAAGAGCAGGGCAGCACATCTTAACCATTTCCAATGATATACTGTCAATGCCACTGGCATTTGATTTTATTTGCGAAATAGCTTCAGATACACCATCACTATTAACCAATTTTAAATCGAACTCTTGATCTGTTACTCTGCTACCCAGGTATCCTCGAACGGTCTCTGGTGAAACTGGCGTAGACACCCGGCGTACAGACTCTAGAAAAAACTGATTAATCGCTTCCGGATTAGTCTTATAACTCAGACCCGGTTTGCTGTTCATAGGTTGTTCTATCGACTACCGACATCACAGTTCGGCTATAACAACATCAGAGCAAAAGAGGTAGACAAATAAGTGGGGTTAACTACAAGGTACCCGTGCTACATCTGACGTAAAATATAGACATCTAAAATCTAACGTTAAATATAAACTAAGTCACAGACGAAAATTTATTTCCTTGTTATTGCAATAATAACAATCCTTAAAACATTTAATACCAAGATAAAAAGAAGAATTGGAATAAAATTAAAGAAATCTAATTGTTTTTAAAAAATAGGCACTATATTTGATCTTTTAGCAGCGTTATCAATGTGACATATTTCTAATTTTTCACATCGGTTTATTAACTTACCCACACCATCGTCCATTCCAGCAGCAATACCTTGCATTGTTGCCGAAGCTCCAGGTGGTGCCAACTCATTGGCATACGCCACAACAGTGGTGTATGTCAGGGCATATGTTGGTCCCTGGAAAATAAATTCTACAGGAAGAATCCACCAAGGATTTGGTGCTATAGATATGAGCCCCAATCGGAGAGCATAGTTGATGAAGCACATGCTAAAGCAATGCACGTGACCAAAACGTTCTAGAATTTTACCTAAAAGTAAAAAGAAAATTAATAAAATGACAAACAAAACACAGATATTGGTAAAAATTATAAATTTCCAAATAATAAGGATATAATTAGGTAAAAAAGTAAGAAAGAAGGGCGTACCAAAATATTGGCATTTAAAAATACCGGTTGGTGCATCGCCGAGCGGAACATAGGAAATCCCATGTAAATTTTAAGGGGGTCAATTATTGGCTCCCCTATACATTGTATAGAAAAAATGTAAGATAACTTTTTGAAGAGATCAATATAACAAGCCCTCGTGCCAAGTTTTAAAAAATTTTAATAAGCGAATCTTGAATTATTCAATTAAATGGCACCAGTAAAATGAATATTATCCCTGACATAAGAAAAAGTGTCAATAAATCAGTGACAGTCGGTATTTAAAAAAATATTAATTATTCAATCGACAGAAAAAGTATCCATAATTAAGTGGCATTATGCGGGAAACAGTTTTAGAGCAGTATCTGAAATGTTTTCAGTTTATTTCCCCACCAAGCCCATTTCATCCATTTCAACTATTAAACGTATTGTTATAAGTTTAAGTTCAAAGGTACCGTAATAAATAATTGTAAACGTTCAACTTACGATATCGAAAAAGAGCCGAATAAAGAGAAAACAGAGATCTTAATATTCTACTGAGTGTGGAGGAAAACAAAATGGTTAGTACGAGGGTTCTTGAGGTAAATAAACATCATACAACGGTATTGCGCACTTTAAAAAAACACAAATATTTACGTATAAATTCGAAAAACATCAAGAGCTGTAGGCAAAGAACGGCATTTTGTTTTGGAATAATGGAAAGAGCAAATAACGATAGGAATTTTTTAAGAAATATTTGTTTTACCGATGAATGTACATTCACCCTCAACAATGAACCAAATGTTCAGAATTGCCGGTTTTGGAGCCAAGAAAATGAATATCGCTTTGTTTATACTCGAATACAATATCCCCAAAAAACAAATGTATTCGTGGGAATTATCGGACACCATATCATTGGACCCTTTTTATGGACTATATATAACCTGACAGCAGAAACCTATTTGGACTTATTTCAAAATCAAATTGGACCCGCCTTGGAAGAAGTTGTTCGGGAAGATCAAATGATCTGGTACCAAATGGATGGTTGCCCCTCTCATAATGCCCGTATGATTAGAGAGTACCTGGAAAATGCGAACGGCAATATTATTGATCCACGCTACCTGATCTTTTTGGATCTATTTTCGATCTTCTGAGTTAAACATTTACAATTATTTATTGCGATGGCTTTGGACTCGAATTTACTGACAATACGTTTAATGGTTGAAATGGACCAGATAGGCTTGATATGAAAATAAATTGAAAATATTTTAGATACTGCTATTGGTTAAATTAAATTCTAGTATGATAAAATTATTTTTTTAATGATTGATAGTAATAATTGTTATTAGTTAAACTTAATTGTTACATTAAATAAAAGGTTTGATAAAAAAATAATGTTAACGTGTCTTTTACTTTAAATGTAATGTTGTGAGATTGATGAAACGACAAAAAACATTCCTTGTATTCGGCTCTATTTTAGATTTGACAAAGTCTTAAGAAATTGTTAGCTGGTGGCTGGTCTCTGGTTTTATCTGAACCGAAAATTTGGCAATTTTGCAATTACTTTTAATTGAATAATTCAAGATTCGCTTAATCGATTTTTGAAACTTGGCACGAGGGTTTGTCAGATTGGTCTCTTCAAAAACGTATCTTACATTTTTTCTGTTAAATGTACAGGGGAGCCAATAATTACCCCCTTAAAATATACATGGAATTTCCTATGTTCCTCTCGGCAACGCACCACCCGGTATATATTATAAGATACAAGATTTTTTGGTATAAAAAAACAACAAGCACAGGTTTATGTAACCCCTACACGATAATATGAAAGAAATATCTGCATTGCTTTACGCTTATTAACTTATTAAAAGACTAGTTTAAAGTAGGATGCGACATCGAAGCCAAACATCGAAACCTAACCATCGATGGTAACGATATATACATACAACATCGATGTTTTTCTAACTATTTGCATTATTAGCTTCCATAGCGTACCGCCAACTCCAAAGGCGTCGCCAAAAGAGCCGCGACAATATGATCTTTTAGCGGAGTGCGGCTCGGCTCGGAATTAAAAAAGATTCATTATCAGGGTGGCTACTTATTTTTGTCTAATAAATAATAATATTGAATTATTATAATTAATTACATAATATAATTAAATAATATTAATTATATTAATTTTGTCTAATAATATTAATTCTAATAATATAGGTCTTAGTTTTTATACAAAATTGCAGGTAGTATGTATAAATAAAGTGCGAGATTCAGTTCGCTTAAAGCAGTTTTAAACGTATGTTCAAAATTTCTGTACTTTTTTTAAAAAGACTTCTTGAATCTTATATAACATTTAATTATTATTTATTTATAAATAAATAGGCAAAACCTTTATGTCTTTACCAAACTTTAGATAACAAAGAAAGACATATCATAAAAATTTTTACTATATCCTTAAGATTATTTGTTTTTAAAACATTGTTATTTTTTTTACCTTTGCAAAAAATATCGATGATAAAAGGCAACATCGATGTTATCATCGATGTTTTCGATACTCGACCATCGATAGTAAAACATCGATCATCGATCAACCAACCATCGATGTTTTTAGACCATCGATGAACATCGCGCATCTCTAGTTTAAAGGCGTATGAAAATGGGGAACACTATCCCTAGAAAAACATGCATGGAAATACCAGAATCATGTAAAAAGGTATTGGTCTATCTTTTTACCTGATATGGAAAAAAATATAACTTCTCCTCCTAACGTTTCAGCAGCAACAATCAATCCTTCTAACAATTTTATATTACCAGTGTTCGTTGTGGCAGCCAAGTCTTCCACGTACCAGAACAAGAAATATATCATAAATCCATCCAAAACTCCCACTAAAACTGCATATGCCATAAATGTAATTACATGACGGTTGTTCATTAGCTTCCTTATGTCGTGAATTAGGTTTTTGGGTGCTTCAATAATGGGAAGCTAAAAAAACATTAAAAACAGTCTTAAATATACAGGGTGATTCAAAATACGTATGTCATCGCCTAATGGGAGATTTTTTGGTCAAAAATAAGACAAAAATGTCATATAAGCCTAGCTCCAACGCGGCCCTATTTTTTTAAAAAATATTTACATTTATACTAATCGGGATTTTATAAATATATTACGTTAAATGTAGTGGCTGTATGCATTCCTGTGCAAAGCCAACCAAAGCAAAAAAAAATCGAGATTAATTTGAATAAAACCTGGTACAGTTGGACATTGTTTAAAATACACTTCCTGATGGTAAACTTTCTATAACTATTATGAAATAGTGGAGTAGCTTCGGGCCCTTTTATTCATTTTTTTACCATTATTTCGGTAAAACTTTTTTGGCATTAATATGGATGATGCGGTACATATCTCAATAAACTTAACGGCTTTCGATCTATTAATAAACTTAAGGACTTACGAGATATTTTAATTTTAAACTTGGTACGAATTTAACATTAAAACGAATACTAATTTTTACAATGCAATAAATGTTAAAAGTGTAAACTCCTTGCTTAAATACATTAATTTATCTTTTTGTTTTATTAACTTTGTGAAAAAAATTAGAATTGGTATTAATTTTAAATATTACCCTTTTCGTCCATGCAAGTTTTAAATTCTCTCGAAAGCCGTTATGTATGAAAACAAGTTTCATTTAAATTGACAAAATTGATTTTAAGATAAAGGAAAATCCTAATTCTGAAAATGTTTCTTTCACAACCTGTATCTTAAAAATTGAGCACCGTTTTAGAGCTATGTTTATATAACATTTTTGTCTTGTTTTTTGTCAATGAATCTTCTATTAAGCGATGGCGTATGTTTTTTGAACTAATCTATCTATTTATTTAATTTGGTGAATCATGTATATCTATTTTTGCCTTATTTTTTTTAATAACCCTCTAACTATTGCAGTTTAAAAACATGATATGTGCTTCCTTTAAAAACAAAACAAACGACTTTTAAGGTTTTTTTCATAATGTACAAAAATCCTGCCATTTACTTTTGACCAGAAAGAATTTCGGGTATATTTTTCATTATCCACAAGCACACGTTAGAGTTTTCACGTACACCCAAGAACCATTTATCCTTATATTAATTTTTTATTCCAACGCCGTCTATCTTATTAAAACTATTCTTATCAGTTTCAAAGCAGTTGTTTTTAAAATGCAATAAATATAATCATTACTTTATTGTACATAACCTGTTAAAAGTAATTTCGATGGCCACCGTCCATTTCCAAACATGTTCTTTAGACAACTTCGTACATTTTTTTTTACTAAATTGTTAATTATTACTCAGAAATATTTCCAAGACTCTAAATTAGGCTTAAAAATTATTATGAATGTCTTTTCAACCACAATCCTAGAATAATGTTTCGCATTGTCAAAATATAAAATAACTACTATAAATAAAATTTGGTTAAATAATAAAAATATCATCTAGTTAGATTCATTAAACGTAACTTAATAAATTTAATTTAAATACCAAAATAATAACACCAATAGTTTTATTTTGACATACTTTTATTTAAGTGAATAAAGCTTTAGTTGTTTTATATTTAAAAAACAGAAAAAAAACATAATTAAAGTTTTTAAGCTTACTTCTTTAAAAAATATGTTTTTATTGAAATAGTTTTTAAAATAAAATTTTACCTTAAAAAGCAAAACAATAAAAGGTCTGTTTACTACTAATACCTCCTATTTAAGAATGTATGCAAATATAAAAAAATAATTAAATGTAAAGATTTTAACAGATTTAACAATTTTGTACTCTTATTTACCAGTAAATTACTTTAGTTTTGTTTTAAAGGATATTTTGATATCCCCTGAACATAAGTGTAAATTTTATAGATAGAAAGTATTGGTGGTACACAGTCTATAGGCCTTTTTATTATACCAATCCAAAACTAGTCAGATCCAGGGGTTTTACTTTAAAACTTTTTTTAAGTTATATACAATTATACTTACTTTTAATTTTATACAGCATATTAGATCCAAAACAGAAAAAATTACCATGACCGTTATAGCTGGAATGTACGAAATTGTTTGGCCAGAAAATAGATCTACTGCATATCCAGAAATTAGAGCTGTAATTCCAAAGCCAATGGTTCCCCATACCGTTGTTTTCCATAGTCGTATTCGTCACCTGGGGGGACAATATATTAAGTTGCATAATTGTATATTTAGTTGATCATCGATCAGTTCTACAACAATCTTAACATTTCTGAGAAATCCTTTTTCGACCAAAAATAATATATTGCTTTATTAAATAACACCGTTGGTAAAGGTTCCTGGCTGCGCTTGAAATCTTAATTGTCAATTCTTCCGTCCTTATTTAAGAACGAAGTGTGTGGTGCAGAACGTTTTTAATCGTCATTCTTGTAACAAAAAAACACGTTTCATTTTCGTTTTTAGGTGAACGACTGCAGCTTTCGGCGATTAAGACGAATTAAAATTAATTTAAATGTAGGGAAATAAAAGTTTAAATCGTTCGACTGAGCAGTCTTATTCGGCAATTAAGAAGGTTAAAAAGAGCGATAGGCTTTTGAAAAATAAGCTTTGTTTCCTGATGTGTGTTATCTTTTAACATGCCTTGTGTTTGGTGTGAATAAAAATAGTTGAATAAAGTTACAAAATACACTCTGATTGTGTTGCATATTCTCCTAGTTTTATGATAACTTGCAAAATATTATGGGCCCAGGCTACGCATAAAGTAAAAAAGCATTGTTAGAAATGTGTTTTTAGCGCCTTGAAGGAAGAAATTCTAAAGATAAACATTCTTATTTTTTTATTTTGGGTAATATCCTGAATGACTTTTTTGTCATCCACGTCAAAGTTCAAAAAGTCAACCTATTTTTTATTAAAGCAGAAGAATAAATAAAATGAAACGTTTGAGATCAAAATAGTTAATGGTTCTAATTTCCAACTTTGGAAATATCAGGTATGCTTTAAGGAACATTTAAAGAACCGGTGGAGATGACAAAGAAATAAGATCCTAAAAAAAACTAATGCAAAGGCAATGCTTATCATTTTTACAGCAATGGAGTTTGAGCACTTAGAAACGGTTATATCTTTTGAGAATGCAGCAGAAACTTGGAGGCGCCTAAAATTAATTCATGGGCAGCTGTCAACCAGGTAATTTGGAAACAAGATTTTTTAATCACCAAATGAAGAAAGAATAGTATTGCACAATATATTAGCAAAGTAGATGCTAAGTCACAGGCATTACCTGATGTTGGGGAAAAAGTGATCTGGACAAGAAAGCAAAAGTTTTAGGCAGTTTACCAGCCAAAATATAAACCTTTTATAGCAACATGGCATTCTTACGATGAGCAAAAACAAACTTTTGATGACTTAACAGCCAGGTTATTAAAAGAAGAGGCACGCATGAGCAAAGCAGATAAACTGACTACAGCTGCTCTTAATGAAAGCAATAAGAAATCCAATAGTCCTGATATCAAGGATAAAACAAACGTACTTGCGTGCTTTTATTGTCACAAGAAAGTTAATATGAAAAGTAAATGTGTAAAAGACTTCCTAAAATTGGCAAAAGTAATGAAAATTATTAAGCTTTCAGTGCCGAGATCAAAAATATTGCTGCAATGGGTGCGACGATGCCTGGTTAGCAGATAGTGCTGCGTCGTGTCACATGACTTTTCATAGAGAATGGTTTAGTGATATAAAATTAGAATCTACTAAAACTGCAGTGCAAATCGGACAATTCACTTGTAGATATTAAAGGTATAGGAACTATCAATGTTATGGCTGAAAAACATGGTAGATTGGAGCCAAAAAGTTTGCAAAACAGCTTAAGAAAATATTATTTTCAATAAGTGCTGTTACTAAGAAAAATTTAAATGTGTCATTCAACAATAAGAATATTAAATTTTTAATGGCAACATTTTAGTAGCAGAAGGTAAAAAAACCTGGTTAATTTATGTTGTTTTTATCTCAGCGTCCTCAAAACAAATTCTGTGCAGGTAGATCCAGTTATGTTGTGGCATCATGTTATGAGGTCTCTGAAGATAATTTAAGTTCAACCTAAATTATTAATAGTTAAAAGCAAAGAGCTTTTGTCAAAAGTATAGGGGGCTAAATGCCTTATTACGGGTCTTCCTTCATTGTTACTGTGCTTACCTTTATTTATTGTCAGTTTGACAAACAAAAGAAACACCGAATTTTTCTGTTTATTATTTCCGAAAAGTAGGAGTATTATGTCTTATTCCAACAATTTCACGACACGGAGTATTCCGTCAGTTGTTTTGGAAATTGCAAAGACTGTAATCGACGGATTATTGCCTACCAAGTCCAGTGCTATTTACGAAGCTTCGTATCAACAGATCAAGTTCATAGCTGAGGCTTCAAATAAGCAAATTTATATTGATATTTGGACTATCCGGGGCCCTGAGATGTGATCAGCTGGTTAACATGAAGATGGAAAATATTGAGGATCAGGGCGCTTTACTACATGTGAAAATTCCAGACATAAAAACACGGACATCAAGATATTTTACTATAGTAGGAAATAAGTATTTGAAATTATATAGAAAATATGCGACTCTCCGTCCAGCTGGTTATAGTGAAAAACGTACTAGAATGAGGTATAAGGCCTAACTCTTTTGTTTTAATTCAAACCATTTCCTTAAGTGTTTTTCGGGATTTTACTTACAAAAACACATATAATGACTGTTTTCTTTTAATTATTATTTAAGTAGCATTAAGGGAATTTTTTTGCTAAATTTGCAACAGTGTAATCCATTGAACTATATTGAAGTATTTAGTGTCACCAGTTTATTAAGAATATTATCTTACGGAAGTTTGCACGTAACAGTGTTGCCGATGTAATCAATAATTATTACTCTTAGGTATAATGGATAGAAAAGTCCCAAATGTTACTCTATTCAGTCATGGTTGAATAACTCTGTACACTCGGGGATTGTTAATTTAAAAAATGTACTTTTTTTTGTAAATTGACTAATCAAGTTATGTCCAAAATGCTGTTTTGTTGTTTATTAGCCCATTCCATATTGAAAATTTTAAACTAAGCATTTTTGGACATAAACATATTATGCACTTCTATGTTATTTTTAGGTTAGGGTAAGCTTAAAAAAGTTTACCTTTCTTATGATAAACTCTGTATATTCTCTTAAAAAGGGGTAATGGATACTCTAAATTTTACTTGTTCCTTAAAAATAGTCCATGTATACTTATTTAATGTTGTGAAGAAGATACATTTTTATTGCAATAAATTGATTATTTTTATCTCGTAGCAGTTCACGAAGGCTTAAAGCCTAAGTACCAACGTACCGTAGACGTTTTAGAGAATTTAAGAGGAAGTTAATTAACAGGAGACATCAAAATTTTAACGACACTAATTAACGCGTTCGTACTACAGCGCTTCCTATGCCCACCGATTATAATCAGAAAATAAATATTTTTATAGAGCTTACCTATAACATCAAAACAAATAGCATCACTTATAGAGTTTGCTACATTAAATCCAATAGTACCAACTGACATCAGTACCAAAAAGCTCCAGAAGGTAACCGATTGGTATAATTTATTATCCTCAGTCTCAATATCACTAATGCATTGAATTTGACAACTACTATTTCCTATCCAGACCGGATAGGTCTCGTTTTCTAGAGAACATAGTTTAAGAAACGTATTCCCCGTAGAGTTTGTAAAGTCTGCCGTACTACAGGATGTCAAGTAGAACGAGTCTGGATGATTAAAGCATTCTGAGTTACAAATTACAGCAGAGGTAACGTTTGAGCAATTTAATTCTTCAAAATCCTAAAAATGAAAAGTATTTGTAAAAGTAATTAAATTAAATAGATTTTAATAATATATGAACTAATAGATATTCTGGAAAAAGAGTAATAAAAAAATACGTAATAATAAAAACCTTTTTAAATTTTGATTTGTCAATAAATGATATTTTTTAAAAAAGTTGATGTGTAAATATACAAGTTGTATCTCGAAGATGCCCATGAGCAGATTTATAATTAAAACCTGTACTTAAATTGTATTTATTATTATCTATAGATTCCGCGGTAGGCTCTAAGTAAAACATTTTAAATAGCTTAATTGATTACCACTCGGTATATTTGTTGACAAAATTTATTCTGATTGGTCTGACACCAGCGCCGGTCCTAGCCCTTGATTTTTGGTAGAGCAAGATTGTCTTTCAGCGCTCTTTGGATGACGCTTTTGCTTTTCTTAATGTAAGTGCCTAGCAGCGCCTAGAGCGACTGCTCTACCTCAAGGCCGGCGGCTCCTCGTGTTTTGGTCTTGAAACCATTCTCAACGAGCTTTGCAATCTCTATAGGAATGGTCGCAAGACCCAAACACGTGTCAGAGCAATGTAAAAAAATGTAAAACAAATACACCGTAATTGTAATGGATCAAACTAATCTTACATTGGATAAATTATACAATAATAAGATAAAAATTTAAAATTACAAAGCTTATAGTTTCTTAATCAAAAGTAATCGGATGTATCGGATATAGATAAAAAGAAACATACCAACTTACAGATTCTGAATGTCTCTGTATGTATAGACAAGGGCCTATAGGCATCTTGGTGACACATTAACCTTAAGGCACAGAAAAGATTATATGATACTAGTCTATATAGATTGTGTATATAATCAAAACAATAGGAGAGGGTTAGTTTATAAGCCAAGTTCTTAAACACGGATGATATGACCCATTCCATTTGCTAAATGTTTAAAATTGGTATATTTTTAGCCTAAGTTCCAAATATATTTTTTCCCGTTGACAATAGGTCGATTTAAGCGAAGTTAAATATTGATGATATTGCTTTTTTAAGTCGGTAGAAAAACAAATTTTAAAATATATTAGTTTTACTTAAACATCGTCAAACATCCTAATTATACCTAATATATTTTATTATGTAGTCAGATACCACAAAATAACGTGTTCCTTTAACGGAGTGGTATGCTATAAATAAGTCAAAGTTCATAGACGTCATAATCAGCCACTTTTGACAACCCAGGTAACTAAAGGTATGTTTCCTTCCACGCGGCCGCCGCATGCGGCTAACGCACTGCGTTAGCGGCAAAGCACTCCTACTCATGTTTTTAAATGTGCCTGGTTTCTTCCAAGCGGCCGTCGTGTCGCGCTGTCAACGACTGCGATTGATGCGACTGGACCGCTAAAGAAGCAGTGTAGCCGCAGTCGTGTCTGCGACTGATATTTTGTTTGTGTTGTTTTGTGGGAATGTCCGGTGTTTTTTTTTAATTGTTAAAAATTGAAACTTTATTTTTTAAATGAGGTCCTGGATTTTCTATTACGTATTCTAAGAGCTTTTAAGATCCCAAATCCAATGATGTTTCGCACTTATTCAAAAAATCAGTTTAATGTTTTCCCAAGATCCTGCCAAAAATATATTGTCTGACTCTCTCTAACATATGGTTTGTTATGAAAATTGCCATTAATATAAATTTTTCGAATAAGTGCAAAACATTATTGGTTTTGGGAACTTAATAGCTCCTAAAAACAAATTAAAATATCCAGGGCCATATTTAAAAAAACAGTTGATGATGACAACTCAAAGACGAAACGTCGGTGTATAATCTAATAACACTATCTTGTAGAACAGAAAAGAGTAGCAATGGAAATTTAAAAGTTATTTTGTTACATCGATTCAAATAAAGTCATAAAAAATAAAAACGAAATTGGAATAATCGCTTTTTTCCAAAAGTAATTATTCGAAAATTTTAAAGTTCTAAGGTGGTTTTTGATTAGCATCATATTGCGCAACTTTGCCTTCATTTAACCGACCTCTATCTCTTCAAGTTTTCGAGATCCTAATGATAAGACTCAATTTGGTACACCCTGTACAGATTTACCTTAATACAATGGCTAATTTTTCCTCTGGGGTTATTGGATATTTAACTCTGTTGTCTGGGCTCGTCTTTATTAAGTCAAGAATAAAACTAAACTCTGCTTTATTCAGTCTAAAATATTTTCTAAATTTTACTTCATCCTGTTGCAGATGTCGATTTATTAATGTGGTAGTATAACAACCCTCATCGCGTCTTTGCTGAAATATTGGATTTTAAAGAGCATTGCTATTTTCAGATTGGCTAATTGTAATAGTATTTCGTCATCCTCTTTTTCTTCTAATAATAAATATATTGCTAGATCATCCATCACGACTCTTACCAAAGATTATTCCCTTTCACTAATAATTTTGCTATCGCGAGTTTGAGCCGCGGTCCTAAAACCTGATTAAACGGCGGCCGCATGCGTTAGTCGCATTGCGTTAGTCGCATGCGACGGCCGCGTGGAAGGAACCACACCTTAAGTATATTTACTTATTTAGATCTCCTTTACCTCATAAATATTTTTAGATGCACGAACCACCTTGCCAGAACAAAAAAAAAATCAATTTCCTGTGAACATCAAATTAGTTTAAAAAAAGTGCTATAAAAGGCCATTATTACATTAATAAAGTAAACTTAAAATTTCCAATCTTTTAAGTTTATTTTAAAATTATACATCGAAAATTATACAATCTCTAAGCGGGCGGCTTTAAGAAAAGCTTTAAAGGTTGATGGATAATGTTTTATGCGAACAATTTTAACCGTGAAAAAAAAATGGAAATTTGAAAAAGAGTTAAAGAAGAACCAAGTACCAAAGCCGCCATCTAGATGTTAATTTCTTTTTATTGGTTTTTTTCCGATACCAGACAATTTACCTTAAAATCTGTATCCAAGATACTTGCAAAACACGTCAGTTCTTTTAAAAAATTTACCACTTTGACTTTAAAGGGAATGCATAATGGTGCCCCACCCTATTCTCCGTTGTATTCGGTAATATCTACATTATCAATATTCTAAAACGGATGGATTGAAAGTTAAAATAATGTACCAGTAAAATTGACACCATATTTTCCAGAATTAAATATATGTGATTCGCGATCGAAAGTCGGAATATTTCTTCGATAAAATCAACGTTTTTATTCGGTTTTTTGCAAATAACTCGATAAGTATGCATTTTATCAAAAAAAAATTGTAAATAACAAAATTGTAGCTTTAAAAAAAATTACAAAAAAAAACGAATAAAATGGTTTTTTGTAATTGCTGTGGGACCAATACAAACCAAGTTGTGGTTTGTTAAAGCTTAGCTGTTATTTATCAAATACAAAATTTCAGAGTTTCAAAGGCAAATACCGCAAAATCTACGTATTTTTCAAGAAAATCCAACAACTTTTTTGAAGCTTTTCCCAAGACCTTTCTTTTTTTTTTTAAAAAGGTATGTATCATAAAAGTTGAGTGAGTTATTATTAAAATAAGGTTAGACCAACATTTTTTGAGTGCAAAAATCTTCGAACACAACTCCCTAATTACGACCCTAATTAAAATGAGTCCTAGCCCGCTTTCTCAATTCTCTTTATCTATATATCATAAATGCATTCTTAAATTTAAACCGATTTAAATTGCTTAATATAAAAAAAAGAAACTGCAAGTGAAAATCAAATTTCAGAATTTTAATAAAAAATTACCTTTTCTTGAAAATAACTTGAAAACTTAAAAATTACTTAGGTATCAAATTGTAGTTTTTTGAATTCAAAATATGTTTTTTTTTAATTTACTTTATGGAGGAAATTAAGTGAGATATAAACGTTTTTAAACGTGTGTGTATAGACGAGCACTACCTTTTTGTAACCCTTTAAACTTACCCCAAAAGTAAGGGCTTTAAACAGTTTTATATACACGACCTTATAGCTCTTGAAAAAACCAACAAAATGGTTTTTTAAATGATTTTTTATCACAAAAACTAAAGTTTTTGAGGATTAAAAAATTACAAAATTAAATTAGTAATACATTTGAGCAGTCACATTTTTTTAATTACAACTCTGTGACAATATGTTAATTTTTTTAGGGTTTTTTTTAATAAATCATAATAGGGTTGACTTTCAAGGGTTGGAATGTATTAAATGATGTCTCAAATACTTATTTTTCAATTTATATGAGCCTAATTTTATGTGACTTAAGCTTTAACATGAAGTTTTGAAGGTTTTTGCAGTAAGGGGTAGTTTTTAGCCCTAAAAATTAAAAAGCGACCTTCAGCATAATGGAGATTTTGAAGAATAGGGTAAGTTAAGCTTAATCTCAAATTTTTATGCAAAACACTGTGATAATATATTAATTTTATAGGGTAACCATTTTTTTAAATCATTATAAGGGTTAATATATTTCAAATAATGTTTTAAAAAAACAAAATGCCACTTTTTCAACTTATTTGAGTCAAAATTTACTCGACTTAAGCTTTAATGTATAGTTTTATAGGTTTTAGCAAAAAAGGGTAATTTTTACCCCAAAAAATACAATACCCCATCGGCATAAAATAGATTTTGAAGAGGAGGGTAAGTTAAGCTTAATTACTAATTTTCATGCAAATCTATGCATTTTGAAAAAAAGCCAGGTTTTGTATTTTTTCAGATTCGTTTTCTGGACTACCTGGTGAACTTAGCAACTTGCTCCTTTAGCTCCCGCAGCGACGTTATGTTAATGTTTATTTTTGTTTTATCGCTAAGAAGAATTTTTAACAGAAAATCGTAATTTAAGGATAATATTAAATACTATATACAAAAATGACACCCTTAATACTTATTTATTTGGTAAAAAGCTTTTTAAACGTAATATTTTCTGTGACTTTTTATTAACATTTTGAATTCAAAGACAGTTACTTAACATATCCACAGTTAAAACAAATCTATTCCACAATAATAGTAGTTTTGTTAACCATTTTATAGAACCAAAGAACTTTTGATTGTTTACTATAAATATATTAACGTATTACTTACTATTTAGTAAGCAGTAAGTAAAAGCATTTTTAATAAGGGTTTCATATTTCTTTTAAAAAATAATTGGTATACAAAAATAATTATTGTTTATTTATTAATATTAAAATTAAACCTATAGTTAATAGTTGTTTATATAAAATTGAAAACTAGCTTTGTCTCTAATTTTCTTTTATTTTTATTTTGTTTTTCATTTTTCGTACATTAATGTTAAACATCCAATATCTTACGCTTGCCTTATATCTAAACTCTCACTTTTAGAGTTTACTCATGGGTTTTTTTTTTCAAAAATTCTTATCTTACTTTGTACCCAGTATCCACCGCTATCGCCACTAGTCAGGAGAAGCGTTTTAATAATGGTTATGTCAAGTGTAATTTAAAATAATGGAGGAAAATTCCGGCTTTTTCTATTGGGTTTTGCTTCTTGTTATGTTTTTGCTTTATGGTTTTACCAACTATTTAGATTGCAGATTTTTTAATTTGTTAGTTAATTCCCAAATGGATGAATTAGTGCAATTATATTTAAATCATAGAGGACAAGATTTACTTGTTACAGTTGAGTTGGAAACAGCTAATATCTTATTGAATGGAAAATTTGGTTTATATCTTATCTTTTTGACTTATTTCTTAACTCCCCAAAGACCTTACAATTGGACTTAAACTTAAAAGTGTATTAAACGATTAGTATGTAAGTTGACACACGCGTGATATACGTAAACCGTTTCGTTTTTGCGAGGATAGGCGGGTTAAGCACGGTTGGAATGCTGGGGAAAAAACTGCTATCAACCAGTAGTTAAAAACGGTATGTCGCAAAAAAATCCTTGTTTTGTTAACACGTAATTTTGAGAAAGCCCTTTAGAGAAATCATTAGTTTAGAACAGATGCCATTTTTAACAAATGTAATTTTAATAGTTGTAATATTTGACAGATGTAACTGTTAAGCGATGTTATTTATTCACGGCGTCACGTGACTGTCAAAAACCAGACGTAGTCAATATAAGCATAACGAACTGATCTAAACATACGGTTTAACCACAAAACAATACGTGTCGTTTTTGTACTTAATAAAGCATAATATGCGTATATTCGGGATTTTTTAACACCATATCTAAAGTATTTCTTTTGCTATATTTCTCTGCCTTTTATCAAAATATTTATAAAAAGTCACTTCTTTTACTAGCTACTACTGACTATAACTTTACATGAATCCAGATAATAGTCCTGAACCGGTCCGTTTATCACTGTTTTACTTAGGGTTTTCGCTACAGGAATAAAAGCTATCAAAGCGTAAGAAAGCGTCATCACAAAAATCAGTGCCATAAATATGGTTTTTCGATAGTCTCTGTAGATATCCACTACTAAGCCAAAAAGGGGTTTGGCTATAAGGAATGCAAATGGTAAGATTCCTGTTACAGTTCCCATTATTACAGTGGATATGCCCATTTCTTTACCGTAGACTGACAGCTGGGGAAGTATAGGTCCCATTGCTAAAAAAATAAAAAAGAATGTTTAATTTATTTTGCTTATGGTATAATTAAAAATTTCAAAAAACAGTTAATTTTTTTTTCAAGGGTCGGTAACCTTTCAAATTTTTAATCACTTGTTTTCAGTAGATTGTAGATGGAGATATCGAGATTATTTTTTTCATATCTTTTATGCATGTGATTAGATAACTAATATCTACATTGTATAAAAAGTACAGGGTCAATCAACGAGCACTAAACAGGGGACGGCCGTGAATGTACAGGGTGGGCATTTTATTAGGGTCCTATACATTTTCTCAGAAACTGCAGAATTTTGAAAAATAAAGATGGGACAAAAGTTTCTTGGAATAGTTTATACTTTTAATTAATTTTACTTTTACATATACAGGGTGTTTATTGAGTTGGCTGCCGGTGTACACTTCCTTATTTTCAATGGGACACAATATTTATTATTATATATTTAGAAGGCTTCCAAATACAAGTTCAACTATACGTAACAGTATGGGTCTGTGTCGCAACGTTTCGGATTTATTGAAGTTTTTCTTTAATTTTTTACCTATGAAAAAATAACAGGAGCTTATTTTATCTATATTAGCACGCATTTTTTTTTAATTTTAAAATGTTACAGTGTTGCCATGTTTTGTATATCTTAAAATTTCTTAGTTTTTAAATGCAACCCCTTGTATATAATACCAAATCTATATAAAGAATTAAAAGACCTTTTCAACGATGTATAACAACATGGGTTGGCGAGTCACCGTTTCGAACTTATGAATAATTGTCTTCAGGAAAAGTATTTTTCTTTTTCCAAACATACTACACCTTGTATACTTTATATTATGAATTAATATAGGGGATTTGGTTAACTTATCTTAAACCAAATTTATTGTATTGATTCATAATATTAAATATACAGGGTGTATGTGGTGGTTTAAAAAGAAAATATGACTTCTCCTGAAGAATCATCCATAAGTGCGAACGTTAGTCCTAACCAACGTTGTAATACATCGTTAAAAAGGTATTTTAATTCTATATATAGATTTGTTATTATATACAGGGGTTTGCATTTAAAAAATTCAAGAAATTTTACGATGGACAAAACATGTCAACACTGATTTATTTTTAAAACTTAAAAAATTTTGCCTGCAAACGTAGATAAAATAAGCTTTAGTAATTTTTTTTACGTTAACAAATTAAAAGGAATATTTACCGCCTTTTTATTAATTTAAAGATAGGTCAAAAGTGAAAGAAAAACGTCAATAAATCCGAAACGTTGCAACACAGACCCATACTATTATATATCGTTGAACTCTTTGGAAGCGCTATATAAATATATCATAATATATAGGGTGTCCCATTTAAAATAAGAAAGTGAGCACCGGTGGGCAACACAATGAACACTCTGTATATGTGAAAGCGAAATTAATTTAAAGCATAAATTAATCCAAGATACTTTTGTCCAAACTTTTTTTCTCAAAAATCTGCAGTTTCTGAGAAAATGTATAGGACCCCAATAAAATGCCCACCCTGTACATATTTTTCAATTGGCCAGAAATAAGCCTTTATGCCTAAATTGCACTTTCGCCATTTTTTTTTATGCAAAACTCTAGAACAGAGCTATAAACATTTTAAATTCAAATATAAAATGCCCGGACCAAAACAAAATCTGGGTGTGCACCATTTACACACAAACACAAAAGCTGCACCATGCTGGATATCTACCAAGTGTTTAAAATTAAAATTTAGCAAAAATTGGTTAACGCAACTGTAATTTATTTAAGAGTTTTTTTTTAAAACACGAACTTACGTGATTTCTGTTTGGATTTATAAGCATTAAAAAAATAAAATAATATAAATGAATTTTTCAAAAATTTTTATTTTGGGTAAAAAAAAATAAAATTTTTTGGTTAGGCAGGTATTATAAAATTTGAAATAAAATATTTTTTAAAACCCTTTTTTTAATATATCAGCATTGATTTTATACATCTTTGTGGATTCACCCAAATTGGAAAAATTCAATTTTAATAAATGGAGGCATTGAAAAAATTTTTTTCAAAACATAAAAGATTAAAAAATTTTTAATTAAATTTTTTTTTAAATAAAACCCTGTTTAAAATTGGTCATTAAATGGAAATTTAAACTTTTAATTTAAAAAGCCCCCTGTATATTATTCAATTTTTGTTTTTCAAAGAATTTAAATATTTTATTAAAATGTCCTATACCTACTTACTGTTTCAAAATTAAGGTTTTAGGTTTTATTTTTTTAAAAATGCTTGCCACTTTTTGGGGTTTTTATTGTGATAAAATACTAGAGGAAAGCCTTGCCGCTCGGCGGGACAAGCGTGGGAGGAGAAAAGAATAAATTATAACATTTCCTTTCGTCCGCAGGCTTAATTTGGGGAGAAGTATATACACCCCACAAATTAAAAGGGGGGAGAGGTTAAAACACCTATTCTTGCTTCTTCTTGCACGTTTGTTCCACAGGCTGCTTCTAAGGTTTCTGCAAATAACCCTTAATAAGTGCAAGCATGCAAAGAAATACATCTAAAAGCACCTAATATTTCCGAAACAGTTGAAAATAGGTATAGGACAATTTACACGAAAATATCTAGAATTTCTGAAGAATCAAAAATTGAATAATATAAGGGTGTTCATTTAAATTAAGAAAGTTGAATTGCCACCGTTCATGACACACCTTATAAACAGTTTTACTTAAAAAAATGCGTTTTAAAAATATTATTCTACATGTCGAGCATTTTTCAATCGCCTCCATTAATTAATATTGAATTTATTCATTTGGTTCCAACTTATAACTCCAAACATGAATTATTGCCGGAAACTTTTTGGGTACATGAATTTTCGCTTCGCGACTCGTGATAATTTTCTTTAAAAATTGATGTACGATACAAATTTTCCGCAATTAATTCAAGCACGTGGGGGATTCGGTAAGAAAATTTTATACCGGAATTCTATTTAAAGAGAAAACATTAAGTAAATTTTTATTTGGACGTTATCCATAAATAAACAAAAGGCTGTGTGTAATGCGAGTTTTGACCTTTTTCGTTATTTGAACTTTAACACTGTGTGGGTTTTTTACATTGAAAAGAAATGTTGCAATTTGGAAAGGAAACTACAGAGTTAATTAGAAAAGAGGTGGAAAATGTAACTCCATAAAATACCTAAAAGTCCAAGGCAACAGTATGGACTCAGTTTTTCTAGTTTTGCAACGAAAAATTATATCGGATTGAAGAAAAAAAACTGTTGCAGAATTAGCTGCAATATTAAAGGATTGGAGGTTTAATATGAAAAAAAAGAAACTTGAAAGATTATAAAGAATGTGTAGGAAAGGTAAGAACTCCTATTATAAAATGTACACCTTAATAAACTGTTGTAGTATTTCCAATTTATAAAGTAAGTAAATAAAAAATATGGTTAATATTATTTCAATATTATTATTGTCTAATTATGTGATAGCTGTCATGTGCCGGAAAATTTCCACTTATTAATTTTATTGCTAATGTGGATAAATTTTTTTTAGAAAATTTGCTGGTTACCATAGTAACAATGTTGAAATAAAGCATCTGATTGGTTGAAAATGACTGATATAAAATTTTTATCGTAATTCTGGATCAATTTTGGTCCAATTCTCAGTCGCCTTTAAATCCTCTTTGGCTAATAACATTAAAGAGGCATTTTTGTTTAAAAATTTGTTTGTACCAAAAAAAGTTGTATATCAGAATTTAGAAAAAAACTGGGTGATTTACCAAAAAAGCAGAAATCTAATATATGTCAATTACAAGTTATGGTCTGAACTCAGATTTAAAGGACCAATTGAAAAACATTTTTGGCAGATAGGCAAAAGAACCTGTTTTTGATTTAAAATAAATTTTATGCAAGTTGCTTATTGCCCACCATATACATGCCACATGGACTTTTTAACACGAATTGCGTACTGTACCCAAAACCACCCAACTCTACGATAAATTAATTGCGTTCTAATACTAATTACCTCCATGACAAGTCGGTGCTCTCTACTCCAAAGTATTTTTATTATAAACATTTAGAAATACAAATAATGATATGTGCGTTTTACAAAAATTTCCATTAAATTAGGCGTAAAAAAAATTTAAAAAATGATCTGAATTGAAACAAAAAGATACGACAGAAAATTAGCATTCCCCTAATGGAAAACCTCATTAGTTGGTTTGTTTATTTAATTTAAATAAAGTATTCAAAGAAAGAATATTTCGTGTAAAGTTAAAAACACGGGTTGGATTCCTTTGATGCTTAAGGCCATACATTTTCTAATATTAGAGGTCGCAGAGCAAAAATATGCTACTTGTATGGTTTTCAGAAACTTGAAAATAAACCGGTATTTAATAAAAAAATATTTAAAGTATTAATGTAAATTTCTTAAAAAACGCTATATAATGTCCAAAATATAAGTTTATAAAATATTATGAGAGGTCTGTCATCAAAATATGTCGATTTAAAACAACTTAATGATTTCGTAAACAAACAAAACAAATTACTTTGTTTTCTTTCATTATATTCCTATTAAAAAATGTGACAGCAGTTCTATCTTAAATTGCTTTGTTTTCACGATAATCAGAGTAACTTTTTTTAAATGTTTTCTCTAAATTTCTTGAAAATGTAGTATTTTTAAAAATAAAAGTAAAATAAAAGTATTTATTTTACTTTTATTTTTAAATTGTTGTTAAATGAAAGTTTATGAACGTGACGTCATAAGTAAACATTTATTTTCTTATTACGATGTGAAAATTCAAGTATTTTCATCCAGTTTAGAAACTTTTTAAACTCTTAAATATTTTTCGTCAGATGAGCTATTTTGCCAAAAAAAGTATTGTTAATTACGTGTAAACAATAATTAATTAAAACAATAAAACAATTGGCAAATACAATAAGAAAATTTAATTTAAAAGTTAGTACAAATAAAACATTGCTTAAGTAAATGTACAAAATGACCGCCATTTTGCGAAAAACACTTATTAATACACTTTAAAAAACGATACTGGTAATGTTGTTCCAGAAAACATATAGACCTTTAATCAATTTAAAATATTTATTTTATTTTATTGTTTATAATATTTGTACATTGTATTTTATTGAATAGCAATACTGTGCCTTATATTTTGGCTTAGCTTACTATAATAGCTTGCTATATAAGCTGTATTTAAGAATAGTAATGAAGTGATCAAGTTTTTCTTCTAGATGTTCTGGCTTGCAGATTCGCCGGGGCCGTTCTGTCAATTTTCTTATAATTCCTGTTTTTTGACTTGGGTGGTGGTTGGATAGTGCATGTAGTTACCTGTCTGTGTGTGTGGGCTTGCTGTAAATTGTATTGCTTAAATTTCGGCCAGATAGGCTATTTTAGCACAGGAGATGAGGCATTTTGGCTAGGAATTTTTTTGTCCTGCATGGATTTACTTGAAATTTTCACAAAGGGTAGGGAATAGCCCAAGGACCAAAGTTTATATAATGCCGAGGTGTGCTTTTATCCTGGGGATGGTTGCCACCCCATCTTGGGGTGGCAACCAACATTTTAACTACAGAAATAGATAAAGAAAGTTATTTTAAGTAAAAAATGTTCTATAGATTTTTTTCGTAAAACTAATATTTTTCGAGTTATTCGCGATTGAAAGTAAAAGTTTTTCTACGAAAAAATCGACGTTTTTAATGGGGTTTTCACGAATAACTCTAAAAATGTGCATTTTATCAAAAAAACTGTAAGGAGCAAAATTGTAGCTTATAAAAAACCTAGAAAAAATGTTTTTTCTAATTTCTCTACGACCAATACAGACCGAGCTACGGCTTGTTAATGGTTAGCTTTTGTTCGTCAAATGTTAAATTTGAAAGATTCAAAGTCAAATACCGGGAAAAGTTTGCATTTTTCAAGGAAAACATATAAAGTCTTTTTTAAAGTATATAATAAGACTTCTAAAAATAAAAAAAGAGTTTTTAGCATGAAAATTGAGCGAGTTATGATAAAAATAAGGTCGGTCCCTACTTTTTTCTACGAAAAGATCATTAAAAACAACCCCCTAATTAAACTCTTAATTAAAATAGATCTGTACTCTTCTGCGATTCTTTTTATATATGTATTATTAATACATTCTAGAAGTTTAACCAAATTAAAATGCTTAATTTTAGAAAAATTGGAGCTTAAAGTGAAAAACGATTTTCCGCAATTTCGTAAAAATAGCCATTTTCTTAAAAATAACTCCAACAATACTGGAGATACGGAAAAAATGCTAGGGTACCGAATTATAGCTTTTTAATAACAAAGACTTTTCATTACATATATTTTTCTGTACAATAAATATTTGGCCAGATATGGCCGTTTAAAGCCTCTATTTACGAGCGAGCTCCACCTTATTCTAGCCCTTTAAACTCATCCCATTTTAAAACTAAGGGATTAAAAAGGATTTAATTTACATAGCCTTGTAGCTCTTAAGTTAAAATATTTTAAAATTGTATTCTAAAGCATAAAACAATCATTAATTAACTAATCCAAACGAAATTTTACCCATCTTAAGGTTTAAAATATTATTCCATAAGTTTTGACAATTAGGGGTAGTTTTCACCCTTAAAAAACAAACAGCGCACATCACCATGAAATAGAATTTAAAGAAGAGGGTTAGAAGCGCCGAATTCCACATTTTTATACAAATCGATGCAGGACACAAAATTGCAGTTCTTTCTTCGGGACAATAATTATTTATCATCAAATCGTTTTAATTTGTCAAAAAATTTTTTTGTAAATCTCGTAAGGGGTGGTTATTAAAAGGTTGACTTATGGTAGTTAAATATTTATTATACCGTAAACTGTTAAAATATTTTTTTCTACAATAAAAGCGTTATTAAATAATTTTAAAATGAAAAAACATTTTTTTTGGAATTTCGTTATTAAGGGTGATTTTTAAGGGTTGAAACGTTAAAATATAATGTTAGATATAACTTACAACATAAATATAGATTCATTCTACATATTTAGCTATGATTTTAATTTACGTAAGGTCTATTTCTATGGTTTTTTAATTTTTTAGCATAAGGGGTGGTTTTTACCCCCCAAAAATAAAAAGCACACCCTAAACATATATAACTTTGATCTAGAGGGTAAAAGCAACTTAATTCCAAATTTTCATAAAAATTGAAACTGTACAAAAAAATCCGGAGGTCAAACAGCTTTTTTCTCCCCATCCACTGTACTCATGGTGAATTGTATGCTTGGATGTTGTGAGTTAAGGTGGTTTAGGAACTGGTCAAGTTTGTCTCTGCCGTGACTCCAAACAATAAAGGTGTTATCCACGTATCCGCTGTCGGGATACCAACATTGTTCGAGTTTTTCTGCAGTTAGGGCGTATCTTTAATTTATCACAAGCGAATCGGATTTACTCAAGTATGGAAAAAGCTTTTCTTTGATAACAAATCCACAGTAGAAGGAGAAGTCGAGCAGAGTTTGATAAGGAACTACTAACAGTTCAGCCACAAAATTGGGACAAATTGGATTAGATTAAGTACACGAATATACGCAGATCGCACTACGAAATAAGAAATTCAAAAATACGAAAAGTTCCGCATCAGACAGTCCCAGAGTATCCACAAACTTAACCTCAAGACTGGTCGTCAATCTCACTGACAGATTTCTAACGAAGGATGAGATATCAGGCCAAGGACTAGAGGGACCCAACTGAAAGTTAAAATGAATCGGTTTGGAAATGTTTCCGAAAGTAAAATTAATGCGGCTGTTGAAAATAGTGTTCCACTAAATACTCAGAAAACTCACACATCGATCTGGAAGCAATTTATGGAATTTTGCCAAGCAAAAAATTACCAATTACTGAGAGAATAGTGCTACTACAAACATAATTAAAAACAATTTAACCGATATGGCTAACAATACTCCTGTAACCTACAATAATTGTAATTTTTATATTAATTGTAATTTAAAATGAGTTTGAAGTAATTACCTTTCCTAGCTTGAAAGTTATATTGTTCTTATTAATTATTGTTCTTATTGTTTTAATAAAAAAAGTGTTGTATTAAAATAAAATGTTTATTTAACCCAGGAAACAATCTTACCAAATATCCCTCGTCCATCTAATTTTTCCTGTGGAAAAATTGGAACACTCGTTTCTAAGTGATCTGTTTTAACAAATAGCATTTGCGAAAGTGGAAAAATCCTCGTATTCGACTAGTATTTTTAAAACCACTCTCGCTCATGCTATTTGTTAAAACAAATTACTTAGAAACTCGTTTTTCCGAATTTTTCCGGAAAAATTAAATGCACTAGGGATATTACCCCCGATAAAATTATTGCTGTTGGAATCGCCTGAGTACAATAGTACTGGAATACTTGATTATTGAAAAAACCAATTAAACTCGATTATTGTAATAAGGACTGGAGCAATTTACACGAGACATTGAAATGTATTTAGTAATTTTTAACTCAAAACTAAACTTCTAAAGATGTCGCGGTAGGCTCTAGGTAAAACATTTTCAAAATTGCTAAATCTAATAACATTCGGTGTATTTGTTTTGCAAAATTTATTTAGATTTCTTTTACACGTGTTTCGGGCTTGCGACGATTCTCAAAGAGCTTTACAAGAAAAAGCTTTCTGTGAATCTAAAACCAAATAAGTGGTATCGGTGTTTGCTGAACTAGAAAGCGATGTGGGATACAAACGCAATATTTGTATTTATTCATTTCCGCTTCACATCACTTAGGTGATGTTTAACGTTGTTATACCAAAACCGTTTGGGCCGGTGGCGTATAGAAAAATGTATATCGAATTACGGAAGACAATGTTCTAACGATTTGCTCATAAAAGGGTCGACATTCACTCCTACGTCAGGAAACCACGTGCTGAATATTAAAGCGTTTGATTGCAGAAGCATTTGTCGCGAGAAATTTCCCCTTTGTGAGGGGCAATATCTACTTTAAAAATCAAATTCAAATGTTTTTAATTGATTATTTTATTGTAATATATAAAAAACAGTTGGTAATATTTTTCATTTGGTCAAAAATATATGTTCATTGGCCCGTACCTACTAATCCTCGAGCATACCGAGAGGCAGCCTTGCCGTTCGGTAGTACGAACGGCGTGAGAGAAAAAGAAAGCGCCAATAAGTGTAATCCCTTTCTCCCGCGCGTTGCGTGCTGATTGGTCAGAGAAGAAAAACTCCTCCTCCGCTAACTAATCAGCACACGAAGCAGGAGAGAAAGAGAGTAGACTTATTGACGCTCTCTCTCGCACGCTTGTTTGCACGGCTAAGAGACAAGGCTCTAGTAGGTACCTGTTCAAAGGTACTAATACATTCTGACTGTTGGGGCTGCCAGTGACTAAGAAAAGAACTATAATCTGTGTTCATTTTTGTGTACATGAATGTAGTAAAAAGCCTATACCGTGCGGGGAGTGTTAAACTCATATACTTATAAACCAATATACTGCTTACATTGACATATAATTGAAGCCAAGAAAGAGAGAAAGGCATATTCGACGTCCCATGTAAAAACGTATATGTCCATCTCAAAATGGAGTCAGCATATCTGCGCATGCTTTAAGAGCACTTTTTGGATTGGTGAAAGTTTAGACGATCGATAACCGTTGTGATGACCAGCCAATAGGATGTTAGAATTTTACTCATGCGCAGTTGGAAGCGCTCCATCGTGAGATAGATTTATGGAAAATTTATTTTATGTTTGGTAGTGCTATCTCTCTTTGTTGGCTTCAAAATATCATCACACAGCTTATGAGACGTTATCAGTATATTGGTTGATAAGTATATGGTTAAACTTAACAAGAAATGCTCGATCCCATTTAAGCCCATATACGCCAAATTTAAATGTTAATTCGATATTTGTGACGTAATCGTTTTGCTTATTGTTTTGTTTACAAGTTGTATAAAATCTTAATTTTATGAAATGGTATACAATACAGATCTAATGGTAAGTGTACATCCAATAAATTGGTTTTTAAAAGTTGAATATTTAACGAAAATTAATAAAATAAATCTACCTTCTGGGCAAAACGGTGACGTCACAAACATAACCTATATATGCGGACAAATAGTAAAATTCGAGCACTCCTTGTAAGTCTATAACCCTTGTACCGTGCGGACTTTTGGTATTTATAGTTCGTGATTATAGGATATGCTCGAAATGATGATAATGTCTGCACTGTTGCCAGGTGTACACTTTTTGAGATAAAGTGGGCAACTTCGTTTCTTAAAGACACCCACGGTACGTTAGTACTTAGGCATCAGCCTTGTGGGCTGTCCCAAAAAAAAAAAACACAGAGTCCAGAATATTTATATTGCTACAGATTCAGTGCAACGCTGTTACTAAAACCTTCAAATGTCAGGACTTTATTCTATGTAGCATCCAAAATATGGCAACTCTACATTTTCATTTTTAATCAATAATTAATTAACAAATAATTAATAATCCACTATAAAAATTGTTTTAGCTGTGTGCACGTAGAAATGTAATTAGCAAAGGAGGTTTGTATCTCGTGCAGATTTTGTTTGAATAAAATTCAAGCAGAACGCTTCCAATTATCCAACGATTATTGGTGCCGCTCGTTAAAACAGCAATTCCAGCAATGAAACGTTAAACTTGTATAAACAGGGTTTATAATTTTATTAAATTATTTAGCTTTTCTCCAAAATAAAGAAAAGATATATATTTATTTTACATTCTACAATACTAAATTTTTAGTCGAGGAAACGAAGAAATGTCCGAGGGATTTTTTTTGCAGTAAGATGGATTTGAATGCGGTTTATTGCATTCGATTCGTCGAACGAAACTTTGGGAACAAATTTAATTAATGGGAAATGAACAACTGCCCTTGTGCAATAAAGAATGGTATTTTTAAAATGCACTTAAAAATTTGCAATTACAAAAAATTTATAACTAGGTAAATAATGATGGAAATAGGCCCGAATTTGTTACTCGGGGGTTTTTGAGGTCGCTGAACATGAATATGATATTATCAAGGACCTATGAAGTACCTGGTGCGCGCTAAGGATGGCGTAAAAGTCGTTTTCTGGAGTTTTACGACAATTTTTCCTAATATCAGCCCAATTTTGTTACTCTGGAGGTTTTCAAGGTCGCTATACACGAATATGACATTGACAAGGACCTGCGAAATTCCTGGTGCGCGCTAAGAATGGTGTAAACGTCGTCTTCTAGAGTTTTACGACAAATCCTCCTAATATCAGCCCAATTTCTTTACTCAAGAGGTTTTTGTTGTTACCGAACACGAATATGACATTGGCAAGGGCTGCGGAGCCCTTGGGGGCGCGCTAAATGGTGTAAACGTCTCTTCTGGGTTTTACGACAATCCCTAATTTTACCCCAAAATTTTTTTCGGGGGTTTTTTGGGGTTCTGAAACACAAATTGATATTGATAGGGCCTGCGGGGGTACTTGGTCCCGCAAAAATGGTGTAAACTCGCTTCTAGTTTTAGACAATTCACTAATTTTACCCCAAAATTTTTTTCCCGGGGTTTTTGTGGTCGTTAAACCCCACAAATTGAATTGTTTTATTGGGTCGGGCCGGGGTACCCGGTTTCCCGGGTAGGTTGGTATTAATGTCGTCTTTTTGGGAAATTTTGTGGTAATTTGTTAAAAGTTAAAAATTATAATTTTTGCTTATAATATTTATTTATAAAATTGTTTAAATAATATTCTAGTATAAAAAAATTTAAAATTTTTTAAAGTTTTTTAAAATTGAAAATAATTCATTCATCAATTTTACTGCTTTCTTCTACTTCTTCGATAACCCCCAAATAACAAAATTGGGCTGATATTAAAAGGATTTGTCGTAAAACTCTAGTAGACGACGTTTACATTATCTTTAGCGCGCACTAGGTACTCCGCAGGCCCTTGTCAATATCATATTCGTGTTCAGCGACCTCGAAACCCCCAAGTAACAAAATTGGACTGATATTACAAGGATTTGTCGTAAAACTCCAGAAGACGACGTTTACACCATTCTTAGCGCACGCCAGGTCTCCGCAGGCCCTTGCTAATTTCATATTCGTGTTCAGCAACAACAAAAACCTCTTAAGTAAATAAATTGGGCTTTGGGAAAATTAAAAAGGGGAAATTTTGGGTTTTTGTTTTAAAAAACTCCGAAAGAAGACGACTTTTCGTCATCCTCAGCGTGCACCAGGTACTCCGTAGGCCCTTGATAATTTCATATTCGTATTCAGCGACCTCGAAAACCTCCGAGTAACAAATTCGGGCCTATTTCCATCATTATTTACCTAGTTATAAATTTTTTGTAATTGCAAACTTTTAAATGCATTTCGAAAATACCATTTTTTTATTGTACAAAGGCAGTTTTTTATTTCCCATTAATTAAATTTGTTCACAAACTTTATAGACGGTCATACGAATCGAATGCAAAATTCAAATCCATCTTACTGCACAAAAAATACCTCGTAAGGCCTATTTTTGTGCTAAGTTTCCTCGACTATTTTGTAGAATTTAAAAAATATATCTTTTCTTTCTGGAGAAAAGCCAAATAATTTTTTCTACCAAAATCCCAGAAAAATAAAATAATTTTTAAACAGTGTTTATGATGCGATGTAAAAATTTCAGTTTAATAATTTAAGCGCTTACAACTCTCAGTAGATTTTTAAATTTTATTCTTTGGTGATTATTGTTTATTCTTAATTGTTAATTAGATAAAAAAATACATTTTTGTCAAGTTTTATTTTTTCATCGAGAGGAGGGAGGGTTAGTCAGCGGCGAAATCTGGCGGTATAAACCCCGTAATAAAGCCTAATCAATCAAAAAGCCTTACGTTTTATGTTGAGTGTTTTGTCTTAATATATGAAAAATATTTCTACTATGAGCAAGGAATGTAAAAAATAATACTTACCTGACATGAAAAAAAAGTAGTGGGCCTTTATAGGCATCAAGTCTCTGTTTATTTTCATGGTGAAGTCAGAAGTATATCACCTGAAAGAAAAAAAATATTATATGGACCATATCAACCTGGACAACAGTTATAGATAGCCTTAACATTCTTTTTTTTTTGTAACCCGCGGAATGTTACAACCATAAAAAGACACACTTTATTGGCCTTTAAATATTAAAAAACTAATCTTTTAATTTCTTTTGTATGATTTGCTAGTTTCAATAACACTAAAATCTTGGACTTTTATTGTCTTTATTTGTTATTTGTTACAGAACGTTTCGGTTAGTGATGTATCTCCAGCCGTTTTGAAGTGATAACTAAAAAAAATATTCTTAAAAGCTACGACTTATATACTATCCCTTGTTCACCGAAGCTTGACCGACTTTTCACGGTTCAGCAACGGCTGCCAGATATTCGGAATATCGATACTAGGCTTGCTAAATACATTTTGGTTCTTTACAATTATTATTACAGCTTCTTTAAATTTTCTTTTCTTCCAGTGGGTTTCTTTATAAATAGTTTTTGCTTCCGACCATTGTATGCGGTGTTGTTTTGACCAAGCGTGTTCCGCAATCTCTGACTTCGACGTTTCACCTCGTTCTGTATGTTTTTTGTGTTCTTTGACTCTAACTTTGAGTGGTCTTTTTGTTTCCCCGATGTCCACCTCACCACATTCACAGGGAATTTGGTAGATACAGTCATTATTTAAAACTTTGTTGTCTGGTCTCGTCTTAGTAATACTTTACTCTAAGGGCCGCTTGCACCGATTGAAATTTATGCTCGGCTTTATTAAGCCAAATTAAAAAAATTAAGCGTGGCTTATATTTAGTTTGTTGAACCGACATAATTTTTAGAGGGTTTTACTAAGCCGGGCAAATAAACTATTCTCGCAAAATAGTTCATTTTTTCACCTTCAACTAACTTTACACGGAAAAGATTTTGAAGTTTAAAGTTATGTCATGCACCTCATGGTTATGTTTATGTTATATTTTTTGGCTTGTAGTGATTAAATATGTTTAGGAAGCTACCAAAATGAGCGACAGTAGAAGACAACGCGGTACCAGATTTTCAAATAAAGAAAAAATGACACTTTTGAATATACTTGCTAAACACCAAAATATTTTTAAAAATAAAAAGACTGACCAGGCCACAATTCAAAAATACCTTGCTTGGAAAAAAGTTGAGGCTGAATTTAATGCTATTTTACCTGATGGGTGTTGCAAAAACTTTGCAGCATTAAAAAAATTGGTAATTTTTTACTTATCGGGCCCACGGCCGATTTTATTGAAATTTAGTTTACTGGATTTTTTTGGGACGCTGAACCTGAATCTAATCAAATTGTGTCGGAAACTTCTAGTTTTTAAGTTATAACACCCCACTCGGACCCAACCTCAAAAATGCACAAAGTTCCTAAAATTCCTCCTTCTTGAACTTGGTCACAGCCAAACTGAATGCTTTTATGGTATAACACCTTTTAATTTACAGGATAAACTCATTTTCCAAATTATATTCTTAATAGTTTTACTAAAAAATATTTAAAAATCCTATCTTTATATTCAAAAACAATCAACAAAAATTACCTAGGGATTTTTAGACAGATAAGTTGGTTAAACTAAAAGGCGCCATATTTAAAATTTAAATTGTTTTACCAGATTATAATCCTTTTTAAAAGATGCATTATGATAAGGGAGTATAAGGACTCCTGCAGTTATATTGCCAGGTGTTTTTATTTAAAAGTTAGATATTAATACAAGTGAGGCAAGGGCGCATTTTCTTGAATTTGGATTTGTTGTTGAGGTACATATTATATAGGTAATTGACAGCATTTTTTAACGCAAACAAAATAAATGCAATTAATGTAAACTCCATTTTAACACAATTAAATTAAATTCTTTGTTTTACAGTTCCTTGTTAACATAGATCACAAAACAACAGCGTGGGGCCCATGGTCCATCTCCACAGTGGGAAAATTACACTTTTCGGTCAGTATGGCGGACCTTAAGTGACGCCATATTGGTATGGCATATTGGGTTCGCGGGCTTTGGCGTCCTTCTTAGCGACATAAATCAAGAATCAAAGTGGGGCCTATGATCCAAGGGCATAGATATTAATTACACGTTTGAAAATTCACCCCTCCTAAAAGCTACATTAGTGATGCCATACCGGGAATTCAAAGTGGGGAATAACGTTGTCTATCAGCCCCCAAAGCCTCGACGTGGGGCCTATGATACATGCAAAAACCCTCTCGTCTCCAGGTCTATCTATTTTATGTTTGGAACAAAACACACGCAATTAATTAAATTGACACAAAAATGCAAATAGCAAAAAATAAATAAAATTTGCGGTAAGGAAACCGGGCTTTTCCACTTTAAGCCTATAAGTTTGGCGGCTTTTAATAAGCCTCGCTTAAATTTTGATCGGTGCAAGCGGCAATTAGAGTAGTTTGTGATTTAAATGCCGTTTTAATATTATACTTATTCGCGATCCTGCTGATCTTTTCAGGAGTTGCTTTAATATAGGGAATTGTCATAAATATTTGATCATGTGGAGTCTCGTTTGAGTTAGAGATTTTTGTCTTATTTTGATATTTTTCGATTGTTTCCTTTACTCTAGTTATGTTACTTATTTCCCCTTGCAGGAATTTCTTAGGTCACTGCACGATTATATAAAGTACGTATGACCCCCTTTTTCGTTTCGTTGAAGTGATTAAAATTCTGGTGTAAATATTGTCCAGAGTGGGTAGGTTTTCTGTATACCAAGGTTTGAATATGTTCATTATTTCGCTTGACTAGAACAACCAAAAAATATCAAAATAAGACAAAAATCTCTAACTCAAACGAGACTCCACATGACCAAATATTTATGACAATTCCACATATAAAGGAACTTTGGAAAAGATCCGCAGGATCGCGAATAAGTATAATATTAAAACGGCATTTAAATCACAAACTACTCCAAAATCATTCTTACTAACAATAAGACGAGACCAGACAACAAAGCATGAAATAATGACTGTATCTACCAAATTCCCTGTGAATCTGGTGAGGTGGACATGGGGGAAACAAAAAAACCACTTAAAGTTAAAGTCAAAGAACACAAAAAACATACGGAACGAGGAGAACCGTCGAAGTCAGGGATTGCCGAACACGCTTGGTTAAAACAACACCGCATACAATGGTCGAAAGCAAAAACTATTCAAAAAGAAACCCACTGGAAGAAAAGAAAGTTTAAAGAAGCTGTAATAATTGTAAACAACCAAAATGAATTTAGCAAGCCTAGTATGGATATTTCGAATATCTGGCAGCCGTTGCTGAACCGTGAAAAGTCGGTCAAGTTTCAATGAACAAGGGATAGTATATAAGTCGTAGCTTTTAAGAATAATTTTTTAGTTATTACTTGAAAACGGAACCAAAACGTTGTGTAACAAATAACAAAAAAAAGACAATAGAAGTTCAAAATTTTAGTGTTATTAAAACTATAACATCGTCTAACACTAACACAGGAAAGTTTGTAGCTTACTTATAAATAACGTACAGGCTCTTTGAGAGAAAAAAATGTTTTCTATAAAAATTGTAGGTTTTTTTCCATATTGTCTTTTGAAATTATCAGTAAAAAAATATCGTAATAAAAAAATGAAAAAATATAAGCAACTTTAACTTTTTTAAATGGAACACCCTGTATATTATGCGCCACAATAAAAGATCTTTTTTTTTTCTGATTTCAAATATATATACATTGATGATATTTGGATGAACCATTTTTGAGAAATTTAAGCTTAAAATATAAATAAATTGAAAAAAAAATTATATTAGTATCAAAAAAGCTATGAAAACAATAAAATTGTTTTATTAAATTTGATGTATTGATATTGTAAAAAGTTAAATTTTTTCATTTTAAATATGAAAAGTAGTTTGAATTGCTTTTTTGTCGATGGGCTATTCAGAAGAACAAATAATCGCGTCATTTTTATGGTAATAATAATAATGTGACCACAGTGCAAAGGGAATATTACTTATTATATCCTTAACAACGGTTACCATCTACAGATACTATTAAATACATATTAAGAAAGTTTATTGAACCAAAAAGCTTTAAAATAAAGGACTGCAGCACGAAATGAAAGCAAAGTTTTGGATATCCTCGTTTTTTCAGGATAATTATTATACTTTTTCTATTAAACTAGCACTAACAACTTTTAATAATAATTTAGAAAATCCTGAAATATCAATCTCGGATCTTAATATAACAGATTATAAAATTTATTTAACCTTAAAACTTTACAAATTTTATCCTTATAAATTTATGTCCGTTCAGAATCTTCCTGAACAAAACATGCAGGACCGACCTAAGTATGCATTGGAAATAGCTAGGTTTATGCAGCAGGATCAAGAGTTTTTAAATAAAATTCTATTCGTAAGTCTTCTTTTACTTTAGCAGGAATGTTTAATCAGAAAAATAATCATTATTGGTCCAGAGAAAACCCTCACCAAATTCAGCAACATAACAATTTCATTGTTTCCATGGGTTTCTTGATACTAATATGAAACCTTTTTGTCATTTATTAATAATTTAACCTAAAATATCCCAAAAATGGTTTTTCCAAATATCATCAATGTATATATATTTGAAATCAGAAAAAAAAGATCTTTCGTTGTAGCGCATAATATACAGGGTGTTTTATTAAAAAAAGTTGAAGTTGTCTATGTTTTTTCATTTTTTTATTGTGATATTTTTTTACTGATAATTTCAAAAGATAATATGGAAAAAAATCCTACAATTTTTATATAAAACATTTTTTTCTGTCTTCAAAAATAAAGGCCTCAGAAGCCACGTAAATATAATCAAAGACCCTGTACTTTAATGACATAGCTTTATAACCAAAACTTGTGTTTGGTTTTCCTATATGCACAACATCTTTTACTGGTAATTAATTGCGGGAAATTATAGTTGTACCAATTAATATAATGTAGTAGTATTAAGTATAATTGTAAATAAGAAAATTAAAATTTGTTAAATTATATTCATAAACCGTAAATATTGGCCTTTTTAAGTGTAAAGCTCTTGTATAAAACCAAGTTAAAATATAAAGCCAAATTATCACTGCACATGAAAGGTGACCAATCAGAAAGTGGCAAGCAGGTATATCAGGCTGGTTTATCTTACTTGTATATATAGGTACAGTGACGGCCATTAAATCTTGAGCAAAAATTTTTTGACTTTTCTGCAAATCTTTGTAAATCGCTCTTTTTTACCTTGTTTTACTTTTAATTACTATAAATAAAGCAAAAGGTAAAATAAAATATTTATATTTTATAAAAACTAACAAATTAATAAATTAATTAACAATTTATTAAATTCAAACAAACTTAAATATTCTTCCAAACAAATTTAATATTTTATTGCTGCCCCGTTTTTTCCTAAGACAAAGTTTAGCCTTCCAGGCATTGAATGGACCAAAGCCCGCGCGTAGTCCGGATTTCCTTTTAACTCATTCTACGCCTCTAAAATTTAATCCTTAAGTTTGTTTACATTTTGCGGCCTAAACTTATTTTCCCTATTTATTTTTTAAACTAATAAGCCGCAAACATTTTCCATAACATTTAAATCCGGACTACGTGCGGGCCACGGTAAAACTTTGATAAGCTGCTCTGCCATCCATTCATCGACTTGCCGGGCGGTATGAACGGGACACTTATCTTGCTGAAAGATAAAATTTCTGTCAGGAAATCGATCCAGTACAGAAGGAAGCATGATATTCTGTAGTAGATCTATACATACCTCCTCACTGAACCTTCCTTCGATAAAATAACATACACCAAGTCCTTGTGTACTCAGCCACCCCCAAACATTTACCGAAAATCGCCCACTACTTCTGTCCTTTTGGGTATATTTTTCATCAAACCGTATTCCTTGAGGCCTGTATACCTTAAGTATCCCATTGTAGCACGACTGAAACACTTTTTCATCGGTGAATATTATAATTTCCCGAAAAATCGGAGGTTCCAAGTAAAATTGTAGAGCAAATCCAATAAGTTGTTCTTTATTTGCATTTGTTAAAAACGGTTTTAGGGTTGCCGGGTGGCAGTGCAAATCGGATATTTGCCTTTTTCTTCGCCGCGCCGTGCCGTTCTAACCGATGCCAGGAAATTGCTTTCCGTTTTTGCTGTAACTACAGACTTAAATGGTTGGTTTCTCAAAACATTAACTAAATTATTGTCTCGTTCTTGATTCGGGGTTTGGGGCGACCACTTTCAGCTCTTCTCTCAAAGAAGTGTGTTTTCTGCCATTTTTTTTTTAACAAAATGAATAGTACTCTTTGGGATGTTAAGCTCTTCCGCCAGGTCCCTTTCTGGCCAACCTCTCTGCTCAATATAATGAATAATTAATACTTCCAAAGTTAAGTTTGGCGTTTAAAAAATATTTTTAAACACTGACAACGGACACCTGTTTCTTTATTAGGTTTTTTACCAGGTACTTATATTTAGTAGAAGGTGGCATAAACCTATTTTTCGAAAGGAAAAAAGAATTGCCCAAGATTTAACGGCCGTTAGTGTACCTCATAACTAAGGCTGGGCACTTTGCTTGCTTGTCCATTGGCGTAGGGAAGTATACATAGCGCGGTCACGGATGTTTTGTTTTAATATATTGGGATAGCGTAGATACTCTAGAGATAAAGGAACAAACAAAGTGGAAAGTTCGGTGCCTCTTTAGATGAACTGTGAAGGAATGCATAAGAGTTGTACTACGTGTCGCTGTACTAGAAGCTGCCAGAGGATAAATTATAAGTGACCCCAGGCTTACAGAAAAGCTTTTTTCTCTTGCCCACCCACGCCGACGAGCTGTCGGCGGTTTTGTTTCTCTTATATAGATATTTTTACGGCTTTTCTTTCGAGAAATTAGCCTGTATAATTATGTCCCTGGCAGCTTTCGACAAAGCAATACTTAGTGTCAATTTTATGTATTCCTCTACATTACAACTTGAAAGGCCCCGACCTTCCCACTTTGTTTATATCTTTATCCCCAATGTGTCCATGCCGTGGCACCTACTACGCGCAAATATTTTCCATTCTCCTCTAAACCGTCAAATATTTCCGTAATAATAAACTACCCTTTACCACACTTAGAACACCCACGGTACATCTTTCGTGGACTGCCCCAAGACAAAAAAACTTTTACTGACTAATTTCTCGGAGCAGAAGCCAATGAAAATATACGACGACAGATTCTCTACAGTCCGTCTGTGGACAGGAGAAGAAAGCTTTCCGGTAATTCTGTTTAAAATACTTAAGCAATTCTTAGCAAAATTTTGAGTTTAATTAAATTTTTTAATAAAGCAATAAAAAATGTTAAGTTTTTATTATCTACATCAGAAGACTTTTTTATAGACCATTTCATTCCATATTTAGACCATAATATTATGGTTTTAAAAGAGAAATTTTTTGGTTACAAGAGTATTATTTCAAATAAAAAACCCCACACAGAGTTTTACAAGTCCGACTTAATTAAATATTAGATACGATTTAATTTTATTTTTTAAAAAGTAACTTCTTTGTAGGTTTTTTTTTATTAAATTTACTTAGAATAATTACTTATGTTGTATTATTTGGTGCTCGAAGGAAACTGACAATATTTTTTCTGGTAAAACAGCTTATTCCATGAAAAATATTGATTTACTGTAATAATATTATTATATTTACTGATGACGCCACTTTTAAAAACTTACACTATTTTTATAACCAAATAATATACCTCTAAAAAACGTCATTTTGTAGTGTCTAACCATAAACCAGCACGTTTTTAAGAACCTAAGGAAAAAATTGGGCTCACGACCGACTAAACGAAGCCATTTAAGATATAACTAAGTTAGGAGC
>JAHBCN010006968.1:0-46071 GCA_019359885.1 Listronotus oregonensis
TTTAAAAATATACGCCCAACAACACGCTTGAGATGAAACACTGAGTTCCCCCTTTTTCCAGGGGCCCCCCAAAGTGGGGAGAGTTTGGGGGAATGAATCGCCAGTCAATGCCTTCATTTGTACATGAGCCTACAACTTTATTGTTGTTTTTTGAAGAACAGGAGCTCCTGTAGCTCCGGGGTTGGCGCCTACGAAGTTGGTTCCGTTGTCGGAATAAATTCTTGTTGGTTTACCACGTCGACTTATAAAACGTTTTAAGGCTAATATAAACGTATCAGTTGATAAATCAGAGACTATTTTCAAATGAACCGCCTTTATCAAGAACAAACAATGCTAAGTAACATTTAACGATTTTGCGGCCTCGACCCTTCCTATCTTTTATGGAGAAAGGTCTCGCATAGTCAACACCACAAGTTTGAAATGGAAAACCAGATTCCAGACGTTTCTGCGGAGATCACTTATCACTGGAAAATTTTTAGAATTATGTTTAAAACAGATTACGCACTGTCTAACTATAAGTTTTGCCAATTTTTGACCACCAATTGGCCAGAACGATTCTTTGATGTTGCTTAAAAGCAGCTGTGGTCCAGCGTAAAGTAATTTTAGATGTTTGCTCCTAAAGATTATTTTACACAACTGATATTTCGCAGATATTATAACTGGGTGTTTCTTATTATAGTGAAAATCCGAATTTCTTAAACTACCTCCTACTCTTAAAAACCCACTGTTATCAAAGAGAGATTTAAACTGAAAAGTTTTCTTTGTGAGGTTATAGACTTACCGGTAGAAAGTAAAGAGATCTATTCTGAAAATAGGTGGTTTTGAGATTGATTTAGCAGGAATAAAAACGCGTTTTCGATTTTATAAGCTGTTAAAACCCCGGTGTGTTTATTTGGTATGTTTTTAAAATTATACATAAACCAAAAAACATAGGCAGTAGCACGCTTTATTCGATTTAAACATGACAAATGCTAAAATTGTATAATGGGTTCGCGAGTCTGTAAATCCAATGTTTAAGACTTTACTTCAGGAAGATTTTCTATTATGAATTTACATTCGGGCCAATGGTCTTCTGACTGAAAAGCCACGAAGGTTCACAAGTTTTTAATTCGCGTGGCAATATACCGCAAAGAGTGTATTTGCTGGATTATCTTTCGTAGAAATGTGTCGCCATACGCTAGAACCGGTTAACTCTTGTATTTAGAAATTCTCTTAGCTAGAACGTTTTTTAAGGAGCTTGGAGAAAGTTCTAACCATCCTCAGACAATTCAAACCTTAAAGACTGTTTAACCTTTTTGGATAACCCAAATAACACTGCCCCGTATAGTTCGAATCTAGGTACGCTGATGACTAGAAGGGCAAATATGCATATAAATTGAATGAAATATGCGCATAAATATATGTAATTTTTCCAAAATATGGAAGTATTTTTGAAAATATGCAAAACAAAATCTTGAAAAATACACTGTTTAATTGTTAATAATTTTATTGATATAATAAAATTATGTCCTATTTAACTAAAAAATGAAATTACAGTGTAAAAACAATATACAATTAAATAATGCTGAAAATTTTCAAGCAAAATTTTTTGTCTCCTATCAGAATATATTTTTTATAAATGAAAAAACTTTTTTTCCCGTCAACTGACGTAATGGGGGCTATTTTTTAAACTAGCCACGTTTTGGGATCTATGTCTAAATCTATACAATCATCAAAATTTCCTATTAAAATATCTGCTACTTTAGAGATAAATTGGTAAAAATTTCTTTTTGTTAAACAGTTTTAAATTTTTCAAAATTTCTTCCCTAATTTTATTTGACATTTCTGAAAGCTGATTCAGAGTCTTTATTTTTTTGCTGCTTTCTGATAGTGGTAAACTAGATCCTTCAATTGAGTAAAGTTTAGAAAAGAAAACCGTAATTGCTCTTTAGAAACGAAAGTTGTTGCTTAATGTGCTTATTTTCGCATATTTCTTTACTTCTAAAAGCGATTGAGGGAAAATTATCTTCCAAAACTGAAATTATTTCTTTTAGCTGAGAAAAATTGTCTGTAATAAATTGCACTTCTGCCAAAATACCCCATCTTGTTACAACAGGTTGGGGTGGAAGAAAGTGTTTGGCAGTCTTTTTTAAAAAACTGTTTTGGGATGGAGCCTAAGAAATACTTATTTAACACTGGAAATTAAAAAATTGACAAGTGAACATTTTTTCTAAAACTCCCCGGCAACCCTGTTTGGCCATGTGTAAGCATGTTATGTTTTAATTGTTGATAAAATTTTTAAAATTTTGTCCCGCCTTTACCACGTAAGGCGCTGCATCCACAACAAAAGCAAGAGATTATCAGCGGGAACAGCGGCAGGAAGAAAAAAGTGCTGCAAGTTCTTCTTGAATAAACCTAGTCACTGCAATAGCATTTGTTTTTTCAATTGTTTTGACGCAATTAAATAGGATTTTGGTAACACTTTTTTACTAAGAACTCCGACCAAAATGTGCGATATACCATCCCATAGAATCAGTACTTTCATCCATAGAAAAAATAAAAGTAGTTATTTCCAATGTTTAGTTTTATTTCTTCAAATACTGAAGAATGTAAACTACTCAGGTCGGTTTTCTGGAAGTTGTCTCACTAGGAACATTAAATTTGTAATATTTTTGCAGGAATGAACAAAAATTTTTCTTGCTTAGCTTCGACAATGGAATATTTGAGGCCACCAATGCCCGACATAAATCCTGGTTGAATACATGTTGTTCATCGAGCTTATTCTTATCGGTAGGTTGAAAACATTTTTGCAAAGATGACTGTGCTTTACCTCCGGATTTCAGTTTTTCTAGTTTGGCTCTTTGAGTAGGCGTTTTCGTTAGAACCTATTTCTATAACCTGATTATTATTTGATACATGAGGAACGATGTTGTTTAAGATTTGGTTACAATTAGAATGCCAGTTGCGCAATTCAAATCCTCGTAAACGTAAAATATTTGATAATTCTAAAGCAGGACGAGACGTTTCAGCAATAGAGTTAGCACCAAAAAGTGCGTCGTCAACATAAAAGTTGTTTTTAAAAATATCGAAAATATCTGGATGTGATTAACCGAAGTCCAAAGCCATTTGAAAAAGACATCGTACTGCAAGAAATACGGCATTACTTGTTCCATAGGTGACCGTCGAAGTTCGTACGTACCAAGTGGCTCAGATTTCTCATTTCGCCAAATAATTCTTGCAAGCATTGTTAATTAGAGGTAACAAGAACTTCCCCGATACCTTTTGGCTATATCAGCCACGACTACGTATTTGTGCGATCTAAGACGCAAAAGTATAGAAATGAGATCATTTTGGATAGTAGGGCCCACCATTTGCTAATCGTTTACGCCGGCTCCACACATTGGGACCAAGGTTGGGGCCCCGTTTCACCAACTTGACTATGTTCGTGGTGCATTTTTAATAGGTGGCCATACATTGGCACCAAGCTCATTCCTTTGTGCACCGGGCAAACGTTAATATGTCTGGGGCCGGGCGTGAAAAAGAAATTGCATTGTGTGCGTTTGCAGTGATGACTACTAACAACTATATTATAAATTTAATTCTGCAAAAAAGACCTTTAAAGAAGATGGTGGGTTACAACTCTTCATAGGTTACGTAATCAGTAAGTATAAACCAATAATGATTTAATTATATTATTTTATAGTGCCTATGTACATACCTACTGCACATTACAGTATCTTAATTTCTATTTTTGTTTCAGATATGATGGACGGCATTTATTAAATAACTTAAATCAAGAACCTTCAGGAGAATTTAATAATTTTTGCCGTATGTCTCCAGTAGATTTTAAGTATCTTCTGCGATTGATTGAACCTGAAATAAAGAAAAAGGATACTTTGTGGAGAAAAGCTATCCCTGCATAAGTACGATTGGCAGTTACATTGCGATTTCTTGCGACAGGAGCTTTAAAAAGCCTTCATTTTCTTTTTAAAATCTCAAGCCATTGGTTATGTAAAGGTAGGTTGATATAGATAGGTTTGTTTATTAAATATCTATAACAACTTTTTATACTGAGCTTGATACTGAATAGAGAATACCAAAATTACGTAAACATAAACTCCTATAGATATTAATTTTTTAACAACATTTATTTCGAACATTTTGTTTATAAATTTAAATCATTGTGCGCCCTATCAAAAGCTTTACGCACTAGGTCATTTTGAATAATATGCGCTTTTGGTTCTGGTTGCAAAATATAAATATTGTTTTGATACGTGTGTGGTGGACTACAATCTGTTAATGATGGTGATGGCAAAGGTTGTGGTACTGGTACCGACGGGGAGCTGACATACTCTGAGGAGAGGGTGCTGCATAAAATGCAGTATATACTGACGACGTAGATGATCCACTTTGAGGAGATGGTGCTGTATAAAATTCATTGTGACTAACATATCTTGTTTATTAAACATTAGTGCATCTATTTCATCCATGATTTCTTCTTGACTTGCTTTATTGAACTTTTAATTTTTTTCTGAAAGAAGTTCACAGAACAATTCAACTTGATTTGGCTCACGTCTTGCAGATATATTGCTAATCATATTAAAAGCTTGATCGACCTGTTTCTTAGCTTGCGTCAGCTCAGGATTTCGTCGTTTTCTAGACGATGTAGAAATTGTTTCTGGATTACGTTTCGGTGGTTCACTTTCAATATTTTCAGAAATTTTCGTAGCCTCGCTTTGCTCATCAGAAAACTGACATGTCTGAAACAAGGAAGATAGAAAAATAGTAAAATATTAAAATAAACACAAAATGTCTGAGAACAACCTTTCAAGCACTACAACTTTCCTGTTTACATTTTTTTTCTACACTTAAGGGGGTGGGAAAATAATGATCACCCTGGCCGCAACGTTTTTTTTTAATTTTTATTTTATTGTTCCAGCTGCCTACAAGGCTTTCCTTAGTTCGTGGATTTGAAAACGTTTGGCAATTTCCACATTGTTTGGGAGCTCTTGATGGCAAGCATATTATGCTACAAGCACCTGTCAACGGTGGATCGGAGTTCTTTAATTATAAACATACTTTAGCATCATATTGCTAGCAGTGGCTGACAGTGATTACAATTTTTTGTTTGCCGATGTTAGTACTCATGGACGTATGAGTGACGGTGGAGTTTTTAATGATACAGTTTACCGTATGAAAAAATTTAAAGAAATGACGCAAATTTCCCAGAAGCAACTCCTCCGTCCGGAAGAAATGTGGCTGTGCCATACGTTTTTGTGGCCGATGCTGCATTTGCATTATCAGAAAAAATAATAAAACTTTTTACATGTGTACCTCCTCCTGGCAGCCCATAGAGAATGTTTAATTAACAGCTATCACGTGCCCGGGTAGTAATTGAAAGCAATTTTGGAATTATGACATTGGTTTTTAGAGTATTGGGAAAACCTATGTTGCTGCAACCCCAAAAAGCCGCATTTATAACTTTAACCTGTGTAATACTGCATAACTTTTTAATGAAAAGCCCTCACTCAAGAAAAAAAAAAAAAAAAAAAATATATATATATATATATATATATATATATATATATATATATATATATATATATAAAGAAGATTCGAAAATATTGGGGAGTGCAGTCTTATGGGAAAACTGGCCTAGAGGTTAAGAAAAACCCTTTATTGTTTCGTCAAGCTTTCGTGTATATTTATACTCTTCCTCAGGACTCACTACAAAAAACAGAAGGACTAGTGTTAGTAGACTAACAACTAACTATTCTATTTTAAAGTTCCTTACCAAAGTGGGTTACAAATTGTAAAACAGCTCAAAGATGAACAGGAAAAGCCCATTCAAAAAACAAACAGACGGAACACCATATTATTACACTAAAAACTAAGAAAGAACAACCCTTGGTTGTTTTTTGAAATAAAGTAAAATACTTTTCTACATTTTAACTTTTTTCGTTGGAGAAACCACGCGAACACGTTCTTATGTTTAAAAGTAAGGTTAGCCTGTCTTGGGAGACAAGGATAGAAGGATAACTGGTGGAGTTGTTGTAGAACAGAAAAGGATAGATGTTGGTTTGGTGGAAGGTTAGAGTGAGATGGAGACATGGTTGAACAGTTATTTCACCAAGAAAAGAATAATTACAAAACGAGGCAATGGCAGTACGTCTGTTCTTATACATCAGATTTTAGGTACCAGTTAATTACCAGGTACCTTAGAAAAGTTGTTAATGGTTAGTATTAATATATATATATATGAATGAATGTGCTAAAATCTGAGAAAACTTTAAAAAAGACCAAAAAGTCTGACAATTTACCTATTTAAAAATATAAAAATAATTCAATTCAGCAAACATCATACAAAAACGAGATTTATTGTTAATTCTTTTTATAAAAGAAGAAAGAAAAGGCAGCCAACAACCACTACTCATCAGGTGCTGGACGGTCAATCAACCTAATTAATTTATCTCTGTGTAATTTGAGGAGATATTCATATATTGTGCTGAGGTTTTCGATATCACTGTTCTTGTTCATGGTATTGTTTTCTAAGTAAATATGAGACATTTCTAAGAATGTTCTTTTTTATAAGAAGCAGCTCTATCAAGATCTTAGCACTACCCAGTCTACCATGTGACCAGTGTTAATATAGTGTTGTGATAAAGCACAAGAGGGAATTGCTCTAGAACAATCACTCTTGTGGGAGGTAATTCGACCTTTCAGATTTCTTGACGTTTGGCCAACATAGCACATGGAACATCCCATACATGAAATTTTATAAATAATATTAGAGGACTCCAGAGTTGATAGAGGAGTTTTCGTTTTAGAGTACAGTCTATTAACAGTCTTGAGTTGTTTTTTAGCTATTTTAATGTTAAAAGTGTTAAAAATGTTAATTAATTTATAGGTTAAAAATGTCAATAAAAGGTAAAGAACAAAAAAAAGGTTATGTTTTCTTCCAGAGTGTTTTGAGAAATATGAGGTTCCCTTATTTAGAGATATATTTGGCTGTGATTGACTGAACTGAGTAAGGGATTGAGGCTGAAAGTGGTGTAATAATGTTTTCTGGAATATTGTACTGTGTCTGAAAAGAAATTTATTTACTAGACTCTCCGGGTAAGAATTGTCTATCATAATGCCCTTAAGTAAGTTCAGAGTTTCTTTCCTGTAGTCAGGATGAGTTAATTTGAATGCTCTAGTTTTCATACCCAATAATAAGTTGATTTTTGTTTTAAGAGGATGATAGGATCGGAAACTTATGAACCTATTGGAGCAATAAGGTTTCCTGTACCAAATGGTTTTAAGAATATTGTCGTTCGTTCTCTTGACTAGCATGTCAAGGAAGGGAACGCTGTTGTTAGTTTCCTCTTCTACTGTGAATTGTATGTGTCGGTCATATGAGTTGAAAAGTTCTAGAGCAGTTTCAATTCTGCCAGAAGGCAGGGCTAAGATAAGATCGTCGACATATCTTTTTACAAAAGGTATGTGAAAAGGCATATAATCAAGGCAATCCCTAACAAGGTCGTCCAAAACATAGTTAACTAAAATGGGGGAAATAGTAGATCCCATTGGGGTGCCAAATATTTGTTTGTAATATGTATTATTAAAGATTAGTACATTGGAATCAAAAATAAACTGCAAAATCTCCTCAAACTTCTCAAACGTTAAATTACAGAACTGTGAGATATGGTCCCATTTATTTCTTAAACTATTAGTTATTGTTTCGAGATGTAAATTAGTGAAGAGGGAGACCACGTCAAAGCTTACAATAATATAATTGTTAGGTAACTGAAAATTGTTGACAAATTGGCTAAACGAAAAGGAGTCTCTAACATAAAAGTCATTATTGGGATTGTAAGCAGATGTTAGTATTTTTGTAACGTAAGATGCTAATGCTCCGTTGGGACTGTTTATGGAAGAAACTATGGGTCTCATACTTAATGTTGGCTTATGAATTTTAGGAAGAGCGTAAAACCTAGGTGCCACTGTGTTGTATGAATTTAATTTAGAGGCCTCAGTTTCATCAATAAACCCTCCATCTTTTAGAGACTTCACAATATTATTTGCCTTAAGTTGCAATGTGTAGGTAGGATTACTATTTAATTTTGAGTAATAAGTAGAGTCATCGAGAAGCTTTTGGCTTTCTTCGATGTACTGTTCTTTAAGCATTGCAACCGTGACATGCCTTTATCACTACGTAAAATGTACAATTCTGGATGGTTCCTAAGGAATAGTTTACATTGATTAAATATATTATTCAAAAAGGCCTTGAATCTTGATTTTTATGAATAAAGTTAGTAAAAATTGGTTACTGTGCCCGTAAACAATCTCTCTGAGCCTCGTCAATTGTTGAGGAGATATTCTCTAAATCTGCAAGAAAAGTGTGTGTTAACCTCATCGGTGGTGGGCATAAGCTAAATTTTGGTCCAAGTGGAGTAAGTTTTTCATGGTGGAAATCTATATTTTGAGTTTTTGAACCAAGTATCTTTTTTTTTAATTTATTTGTTTGTGATAGTTTTAGAAATTAAATTTATTTATATTAGATGTTTTGATAGAGTGGAAAGTTTTATTGTAGTGTATTTTTTGTTTTTATCAAATTCATTAATTATATAATTAGGTAGCTTATGAGATAATTCAGATACTATTTGAGATGTTGTTTTTAATTGAAAGCTCAGAAAAGGTTGTTTTATCTCCAAATTTAGAATTTCTTCCTTAACCTGTTTTAAAGTTTAAAATCCTGTTTCCTGGTTTCCTTGCGGTGGTGTAACATTGTGTTTATGGTGGATGTGCCATGTTAATATGTTTTGGAAAACATGCTCTCTTCTGCAGTTCAGAAGGAAACTCTTCCTATTCATCTAAACCTGTTTGGTTTGATTTTGGCCCATGCTTTTAAGCAACCTCACAGTGGTGGCGCCATATGTTGTTCGATGTCAGCAAAAACCCGTCTAAAATAAGTTAAGAGAAGGATAGATCACGACTGTCTAGTAAAAAAGAAGATTCGAAAATATTGGGAATGCAGTCTTTGGGAAAACTGGCCATAGGGTTAAAAAAACCCTTTATTGTTTCGTCAAGCTTTCGTGTATATTTATACTCTTCCTCAGGACTCACTACAAAAACAGAAGGACTAATGTTAGTAGACTAACAACTAACTATTCTATTTTAAAGTTCCTTACCAAAGTGGGTTACAAATTGTAAAACAGCTCAAAGATGGAACAGGAAAAGCCCATTCAAAAAACAAACAGACGGAACACCATATTATTAACTAAAAACTAAAGAAGAATAACCCTTGGTTGTTTTTGAAATAAAGTAAAATACTTTTCTACATTTTAACTTTTTTCGTTGGAGAAACCACCGAACACGTTCTTATGTTTAAAAGTAAGTTAGCCTGTCTTGGGAGACAAGGATAGAAGGATAACTGGTGGAGTTGTTGTAGAACAGAAAAGGATAGATGTTGGTTTGGTGGAAGGTTAGGTGAGATGGAGACATGGTTGAACAGTTATTTCACCAACTCCAACTCCAACCATGTCTCCATCTCACTCTAACCTTCCACCAAACCAACATCTATCCTTTTCTGTTCTACAACAACTCCACCAGTTATCCTTCTATCCTTGTCTCCCAAGACAGGCTAACCTTACTTTTAAACATAAGAACGTGTTCGCGTGGTTTCTCCAACGAAAAAAAATTAAAATGTGAAAAGTATTTTACTTTATTTCAAAAAACAACCAAGGGTTGTTCTTTCTTGGTTTTAGTGTAATAATATGGTGTTCCGTCTGTTTGGAATGGGCTTTCCTGTTCATCTTTGAGCTGTTTTACATTGTAACCCACTTTGTAGAACTTTAAAATAGAATAGTTAGTTGTTGGTCTACTAACACTAGTCCTTCTTTTTAGTAGTCCTGAGGAAGAGTATAAATATACGAAAGCTTGACGAAACAATAAAGGGTTTTTCTTAACCTCTGGGCCAGTTTTCCCATAAGACTGCACTCCCCAATATTTTCGAATCTTCTTTCTAACTGCAGTCGTGATCTATCCTTCTCTTAACTTATTGAGCATGGTTTCTGACATCGAGCTGTATGGCCACATGAGATTGCTGAAAGCAGGGCCCAAACAAGGCTATGATGATGAATAGGAAGACCTTCTGAACTGCAGAAAGAAGAGCATGTGTTTCCAAAACATATTACACATGGCACATCCACCAAAAAACACTGTTACACCATCGAAGAAACCAAGGAAACAGGATTTTAAACTTTAATAACAGGTTAAGGAAGAATATTCTAAATTTGGAGATAAAAGCAACCTTTTCTGACTTTTCAAAAAAAAACAACATCTCGAAATAAGTATCTAGTTATTATAGCTACCAATTATATTTAATGAATTTGATAAAAAACAAAAAATACACTACAACAAACTTCCTATCAAAACATCTAATATAAATAAATTTAATTCTCTAAAACTATCACAAACAAATGAAAAAAACAAAATCTTGGTTCAAAAAAACTCAAAATAAGATTTCCCACCCATTAAAAACTTTCTCTCACTTGGACCAAATTTGTTATGCCCACCAAAGAGGTTTCCAACTTACTTGAATTTAAAAGAACTCTCAACAATTGACAGGCTCAAGAAGATTGTTTACGGGCACCCAAAACCAATGTTCTTACTAACTTTATTCTAAAAAAAAAATTCAAAGGCCTTTTTTTAAAAATATATTTAATCAAGTAAATATTCCCCTTGGAACCCCCCCGAAGTAAAATTTTGTAGTGATAAAGGAAGTGGTTTTTGGCAGGCTGGAAAAAAGGTGATTTTTTTTAAAAAAAGTAACCATTCCCCAATTAAAACAAAAAATTTAAGTCTCTAAAAAAGGAGGGGGTTTTTGATTTAAACCCAGGCCTCTAAATTTTAAAATTATACAAACAGTGGAATTTTAGCTCTTCCTTTCATAAAGAAATTAAAAAATGAGACCCAATTTTTCCCTAAACGGGGCCCCAAAGGGCTTAGCATCTTACGTTCAAAAATACTTCATCTGCTTCAATCCCAAATAATGACATGTTAGAACTCCTTTTTTTACCCAAGAACAGGATTTTTTTAAAATTTTTTTATTTAATTTTTCTCCCCCTTAAAACATTTACCACCCCCAAACAAAAACTAATATTTTAAAAGAAATAAATGGGCCCAAATTTACAGTTCTGTAATTTAACAAATTTGGGGTTTTGGTTTTTTTTTTGTTTCCCCAAGTCAAATTTTTAAAATACATATTACAAACAAATATTTCCCCAATGAATCTACTTTTCCCCCCTTTTTGTTCTATTTTTGGGGGCCCCCCTTTTTTAAAAATTCCCTTTTGATTAAAAAACCTTTTTCCCTCCCTTTTTAAAAAATATGTCAAAAAAACTTATCTTGGCCCCCCTTCTGGCGGTGAAACTGCTCTAGAACTTTTAAACTCATATGACCGACAAAAAATTCACAGTAAAAAAAAGGGAAACTAAAAAAGCTTCCTTCCTTGACATGCTATCAGAAAACAACAACAATATTTTTAAAAAAACCTTTGGCAGGAAACCTTATTGGGGTCCAATAAAGGGGGCCCCCTTTTTAAATTTCCCCTTAAAAAAAAATCAACTTTTTTGGGGGATGAAAACTGAGCATTCAAATTAACTCACCCCAAAATACGGGAAAAAAAAAATCTGAATTTTCTTGGGCATTATGATAGACTTCTTCCGGGGGAATCTATTTTAAATTTTTTGCCGTTTTTCCCCAAAAAACATTTTTTCCCCCTTTTACGCCCCAACCCCTTTAATTTCATTTCCCCCTCAATCAAAAATATATCTCAAAATGGGGGAACCCATTTTTTAAAAACCTTTGGAAAACAAAATTTTTTTTTTTCTTTACTTTTTATTGGCTTAACCTAAAAATTTTAAAATTTTTTTTTCTTAAAATAGCTAAAAAACCTCAAGACGTTAATAGACTTTTCTCAAAACGAAAACTCCTCTACCCAAAGGCCCCTTTTTTTTTAAAAAAATTTCGTAGGGGGTGTTCCGGCTTTTTGGCCCCGTCAAAAACAAAAGGGTAAAATTCCCCCCAAAAGTGATTGTTCTGAAAAACCCCCGTTTGCTTTTTAAACAAAAAAAGGGCCCTGGTAGAGGGGGGAGTGCTGAATTTTTGGGGGGGGCTGCTTTTAAAAAGAACATTCTTAAATGCTCATATTTCTTAGAAAAAAAAATGAACAAGAATTTTTATATAAAAACCCGGGGCCAAAATTTGGGAAATCTCCTCAAATTACACAGAGAAAAATTGTGGGGGTTATCGAAAATCAGCACCTGATAGTTTATTTTTTGGTGCCTTTTTTTTCTTCTTTTATAAAAAAAAATTTAAAATAAATCTTTTTTGGTGTTTTTTTTTTTTAATTTTTTATTTTTTAAAAGGTAAATTTCAGACTTTTTTGGCTTTTTAAAGTTTTCTCAAAATTTTTACATTCATTAAAATATATATATATATATATATATATATATATATATATATATATATATATATATATATATATATATATATATATATATATATATATATATATATATATATATATATATATATATATATATATTAATCTAACCATTAACAACTTTTCTAAGGGATGTTATTACTTTTACCCCAAATTCCCATTTTAAAACAGACAACTGCCGTCTTTTGAATTATTTTAAATAACTTTAATCTCCATCTCCCTAACCTTCCCCAAACCAACATCTATCCTTTTTTTTATCTAATAACTCAATTTAAACCTCTTTTCTTTTCCCAGACGGGGGAACTTTTCAAAGCCCGGCGTGTTCGGTTTCCAACAAAAAAAAATGTTTTTTTTTACTTTTTTTTACAGGGTGTTTCTTTTTTTTTAGGGGTAGTATGGTGTTCTTTTTGTTTTTTTTGGTGCCCGAAACATCTGCTGTTTTTTTTCCAATTACTTGGTGAACTTTAAATAGAATAGTTGGGGTTTTTGTCTAACACCCTTCTTTTTTGTGGGGATCTGGGAAAATATAAAGCTTGGCCCAAACAATTAAAGGGGTTTTTTTAACCTCAGGGGGATCCCATAGGCCCCCCCCCCCAATATTTTTTGTTCTTTCTTAAAATGAAATCGTGATCTATTTTTTGCTTTTAAAAACTATATATATATATATATATATATATATATATATATATATATATATATATATATATATATATATATATATATATATATATATATATATATCCCCCGGGGGGCCCATTTCCCCAGACGATCAAAGAAAATGCGGTAAATCGGGATGTTTGCAAATTATTTTTCACGAAGGAAAAAATATGCTCGTCTGCCCAATCCCCGAAACATTAGATTTTAAATTTTCTGCTGTGTAGCATAATGGACATCAATGACTCCCCCCTTTTTTTTTTTAGTTCACCATTTGACAATTCAGGGCAACGTTCGTTGCCATCTCTTCACGGACCTATTTTTAATTGGAATGGCGGGGTTTCATAAACGGTTCCGTTGGGAATTCTATAAATTTCAAAACAATTCATTGGTCAACAACCCCACCATTTGCCTTTTTCGATTCATTGACATGTTTACACCTTGAACAAATAAATTTGACTGAATAAACCAATGTGGATTCGGCCAAGACGAACGACGAGGCAAATCTCTTTGATCTTTTAATACCGACTTTCCGTCGGTATGTCCCAACACGAGCGCCAACGTCTTTTAAAACTTGGCCCCAAGTATCTTCGTTCATCCACAATGTGTGGGCCGGCGTTAGGAACCACTGATGTCGTTTTGGGCACTACCATCAAAAACGACTTTTAACCAGGTGGTTTAAACTAGTCTCTTCAACACCCCGTGATTTTTCCCCAAATATTCGTTAGTTTTTCGTATCGTCACCCTAAATTTTGCGCATATATCCCAAATCTTCGTATTCGCGCATAAACTTGGTATATTCCATTTTTAAATTCGTATCTTGCTCTAAGCTTAATTTTTTTTCCGCTTGTGTTTTTAATACTCCCAATTTGTCCAAAGAATCTTTAAATGGAATAGACACCACAAATTGACCGTTTTTGTCTCGTATCGTATTATTCGTAAAATGTTGTTCGCATAATTTATCTTCCGGAAATAAATGGTATTAACGAATACTCTTCCAGTTCCCTAAATTTGTTAAGTTGATGTTGCAAATCAACGTTTTTATTAAAGTGACACGGAATATTTTTACCCAAATCATAACCTAGTAGGTTGATTTGTCCTATGGATATAAGTTCCCAAAACAAGCTTGCGCCAATTAGAATTTCTATCGGGCCTGGTTAGCGAAAGAAGCGTCAGCTAGTGATAGGTTGGAAGAAATTTTTAGTTTACTGGAATTTACCCGCAAGTTTGAAAGAGTATCCGAAATATTGTCTATAATAAAACAAGTAATATTTGCCTTATAAGGCTAAGATTGTATATTTAAATCGCACTTATATTTAATCTCAGACATAGCATTATTAATACCTGTAACAGTCATATAAGCGTCACGCATTTCAAATCCTAGACGTTTTCCAATTCGCTAGTTATGAGTCTAAAATCGCTTTCACAGTGTGTGTATTATTGTGAACATCAGTTACACGAATAAGAGCTGTAGAAAGTAAGACTGAACCCGAATTAAGGTCCATTTACATGTATCAGTCACGTCTCAGTTCCGTTGCCGTTCCGTCTCAGTCTCTTTCAGTATACATCTGTTACGGCTATTCACACATATCCGTCAAACGTCAGTAGTGGTTTGTTACTCTATCTGCAAAATGGCTGATTTTACAGACGATGAATTAGCTATAATTGCCATAGCTCTTGACGAGAAGGAACAGGCGAATCGAATCGAAACGGAAGTGGGTACAAAGGCATGGTTGAAAAGACGAACTGAGGGAGAATTTAGTACACTTTACAAAGAATGAATCGATGCAGAAACCAAATTCTATAAGTTTTTTAGAATGCCTAAAGACTGTTTTAATATACTACTTAATAAAATAAAACCTTAGTTAAAGAAGCAACATACTCGGTGGAGATGGGCTATTTCACCGAGGCAGCGACTAGCAGTTTTCCAAGGTAAGTAAACTACGAAATAGGAAGTTTTTTGCTTTATTTGGCTAAATACGTTATTTGTATATCAGACTGCATATTATAAACGACATTTTATTTAGAAAATTAATCATTTATTTAACTCGTGACAACAAGAAATGTGAACTTACAATAAAAAACTTTATAAAATAAAATATAAAATTTATAATGATGTAAAGTTCTCAAAGTAACCAATAAGAGTTGCGGGTTCATTTTCAACAACTATATCCGTACATTGTGGACTTCTAACTTCATCGATGGGGGAAACCATTGGGGTATTAACTGCTGAAGATACACTATTTATTGTAGACGCCATATTATTGCCGTAAGATGTTGATTCTTGGCGGGGCCGATTCATTATCATTTGCATTTCATATTTTTGCGCAATATTAAAATTTCTGTTTTAGCCAAATTTAATAAATATGGATCTAAAAATTTTAATGTTGATCCTATAGAAGCTAAGAAAGTGTCAACGTGATGTACGGCTGTATTTCCTTCTTTTTTCGTTAGCAAATATTCCATTAATTTTGCAGGCGCACTTGTTTGGGATTCCAATTTTTTATTATGTTTTTTTCTCATTCCATTTTTTTTAAGGTTTGGGATTATTCCAATCCATGAAGGGTAATTTATTTGTTGAACATTAGGGCAAAAAAAATAGATCTTTAATATTCTTTCCTTGAACCTCCCGTTCTTGTTAGTTCAGTTCCTTCTGTAAAATTATTATTGAAAATCTTTTAAATAAAGAATTACCTCAACTTCCGAAAAAGAAGTGAAAATCTTTTGCTGATGACTTCTATAAACTTTGGAACTTTCTTAACTGTATAGGTGCTTTAGACGGCAAGCACATTTCAATACAAGCACCACCAAACAGTGGGTCACTTTTTTTCAATTGTAAAAAAAAACATTTTCAGTTGTTTTGTTAGCCCTGGTTGATGCTTAGTATAATTTTACAGCAATAGATGTTGGTGCTTTTGGAAAGAACAGCGACGGCGGGATATTCGGAAATTCTAACCTTGGAAAAGGTCTTTAAAAGGGTTCTTTATCTGTACCAAAGGATTCTCCATTACCAGGTACAGTTATTAAAGTTCCACACGTAATTGTAGCAGATGTAGCTTTCCCTCTTAAGACGTACCTGATGAGGCCATACCCAGGACAAGAACTGGATTACCCTAAACGGATTTTAAATTATCGTTTGTGTAGAGCAAGAAGAATTGTGAAAAATGCGTTCGGCATTTTAGTTCAGAAATTCAGAATATACAACAGAAGAATCCAAGCCATCTCTAGTTAATGTAGATAAAATCATACCAACAACTTGTATTGTACACAATTTTATTAAAAAGGACAGCACAGTGACATATGATCATGAAAGAACAAGTACAGTTACTGATTTTGCTTCAAAACAAACGATAGTGTTAGAACATTTACCTATGCAAGGTGGTAATGCACCAACAGATGCTTTCAGGGTAAGAGATTTGTTCAAACAATATTTTGTTTTAGACGTTGGAAGTGTTCCATGGCAAAATGACAGAATTTAAAAGAAATGTTGTATTATTGCATACAAAATTGTATATTATATAAGAATATTATACAATAAATTGTTTAACATGTGTATTATTGTCTCAGGGAAAGGTGCCTACTCCGGATATATTTTAAATAAAAACAACGAAATAAGTCAACTTTGATGCTTTATCGAAATAATGTAAAATATATATTCGAGGAAATACTATTCACTGGATGAATCTAAATATAAAGTGCATATTTCCTTACCATCTTGTTTCATTTTTTTCGCAATCCTCTCCCAAATATTATTTATTTTTAAAGCCTGTATCCTTGTACCTGGAATGCGATAAGTCGAATAGAACGGATATTCCCGAACAAGCTCAATTCGTTTTTTGTCATTTATATTTTTATATTTATAACAACGAAAGTTTAATTAAAGGCAACGATATTATTTTTTGTCGTCACTGAGACTGTTTGACGGAACGAAACTGTGACGTGACTGATATGTAAGAATGGACCTTTAGGGTCATAAGTTGTAAGTGTTGTTGACTGAGCTGAAGTATTTTCGTTTATTTGCTCAGATTTTGGAGGATGTTGTGACGGTTGTTGCATTCTTTATAATTAGACAAACGACAAATTGTGTTTTTATGTCCGTATCGTAAACAATTTATACATAGTTTTAATTTTTTTGCATTTTCCATCCGATCATAAGCTGATAATTTTAGGAAGTCCGGACAGTTTCGAATATGCCACATTTACAGAATACGCTATTAACTTTGGAATGACTGACATTCGCGTTATTAAGATAATTTGTATGATCACTCTGATCGTTTGCGGTATTGTAACTCTTTGTTTGATTACTTTGTTGTTTTTGAGGTCTAGTATCACATGCCTTTAACTCTAGAGTCCCTAAAAGGTCCGCCTTTGATTTTAAGAATCCTTATTCGTAGTGTCTACGCATAAAGCTTAGACTAAGCTTCGACGCTTACTTTTTCCCCAGAAGGATCAGAAGGGCTAATTTTCCCTTCAATCAAACCAATGGGTTTAAATTTTTTGAATAATTTATTGAAACTTAATTTGTCGGACATACTGGTACTGGTAAACTTATTATAAATAAGATTTTCTTACTTGTGTCGATCGCCACTCACTGAAACTTTACTTCGTCTGGTTTAAATCTAACATCTTATACAATATACAACCATAAATTTACATTATTTTTTTTTAATTTACCACAAATGGATAAATGCGAAATTTTATTTTTATTTTTTTATTTTATTAGGGCAACAGACAAAAAATAAATTTTACAAAACAAAACCAAAACTTATGAATATTTTTAGTTCCTTCTTTTTCTATAGAGCCGCTGCTTTCTCCTTCTTAAAAAACAGAAAAATTAAATTTTAATAAATACAGCGCCATCTGTTTTTCAGAAGCTCATCGAAAAGAACCAGAAAGATGGCGTACTAGAAAGGAATTTGAAATTAAATAAATAAGAAACACTATTCATTGAATATTGAACATTAATAAGAGGAAAAACTGTTCATTGAATATTGAACACGTAGGTTTCTCTGCTCTAGCTCTATCTTTCTCTGATAAATGTTTTCTGTATTCTTCATCGTTTGTATTTGCCAACTTGTGAAAAAGACAAAGATCACACTAATCTTTTCTAGGGTGGAATATATCGATATTTAACTTTTTTGTCTCGGACAAAAAAACGTCAATAGAGGTAACGAGGGCGGGCTCGACTTTCTATTAGTGGAAGATTGTCTCCAAGCCCATTTTGCTTGTGGTTGGACGGCAATAATGTGACGGAAACTTAGAAAGCTTTTTACTAAATTTAACAATTTGTTTTCTACATTCTGAGTTAACAGATTTTACTTTTGAGGAAAAGGTTTTTTTACCCAATTATGGACTGTTCATTCTCCAATACCAAGAATAAATGAAAACATTTGTTTACATACTGGTAAAGTACGTTATTATCTTTAAATAGTATTGCAGGGAATTTTGGCTGCTTTGCATTTCGTCGCCTTAATCAGAGAAACCCATACGTCCTGTGAAATTGTAGAGGAGCGAAAAAAGAACAGTTTAAAAACCAATGTTTCATACAAATAAGGCACAAAAACATTTGCAGTTGTTCTTAAACACTCTTTTCTCAACTTATAAAACTGACGTAGCAAATAACATATTTACTTGTGGTTGAATGGCAATAATGTGACGGAAATTTAGAAGGCTTTTTACCAAATTTAACAATTTGTTTTTTTACATTCTAAGTTAACAGATTTTACTTTTAGGAAAGGTTTCAATCGACTTTACAATGCGGAAAGACTGCGCATTTTTTACTCAATTATGGACTGTTCATTCTCCAATACCAAGAATAAATAAAAACATTTGTTTACATACTGGTTTAAGTACGTTATTATCTTTAAAATAGTATTGCAGGGAATTTTGGCTGCTTTGCATTTCGTCGCCTTAATCAAAGAAACCCATACGTCCTGTAAGTGAAATTGTAGAGGAGCGAAAAAAAACAGTTTAAAAATCAATGTTTCATACAATTAAGGCACAGAAACATTTGCAGTTGTTCTTAAACACTCTTTTTTCAACTTCTCAATTGACGTAGCAAAAAACATATTAGCTTTAGTATTAAAGGACTTACATGTTTTTCCAATATTTTTTATTTAAAAAATTGGACATGCGTGTTTTACTTTTGCTTGACGTAGGTACAAAGAAAATAAATAATTTACTTTTAACTTGTTTATTTCAGGCTTTTCGCATTAGAAACTAAAAAATAATAGGTACATAACAAATCATGAAAATATAAAAATAAAACTTTTTTATTTATAAGGCGAATTGTCGTAAAAACCACGATAATCACTTTTAAGACTCTTTTTAAGGTATTGCAAGTATAGATGTTTTTCTTTTTTATCGGTAGCTATCCCAATACGTTTCTTTTGGCACAAACTACTGTAGTTAAGTTTAGCAAAATTGTCTGGGTGTCTAAGGTCATAAAAAACAGCACCTTCAGAAGTGTGTCGTAGCGCACAAATTTCTGTTACCAGAGGGTCACCTACTTTTTACCAAGGCGCAAGGAAGTCGTTAAATTGAATTTTTTGAAAATCGTTGAAGTCATAGTCTAGGTAGTAGACTTTGTAGGGTCTGGGTTTTTGTCGTGCCTTCATATTTATTCTAACATAATCGGCGGTACGTTTATGTTGGTATTCCGAATCTGCCTTTCGATAGTGGAGTGTATGGCCGGCCGCACACATAATCGAGCAGAACAGAACAAGACGTTTCGAGTTCTGTTTTGTCTTGTTCGATAGCGTTTGATGATGTTTTCTTCGTCGAACACTATCGAACAAGACAAAAGAAATCCGGGCAGTTGTATTCCCCACCTCGTGCAGTGGCCTACAATCTTGCAAGTATAGTGTTGTTTTTTAGTAATGTTAATACACTTTTATATTTTGTTACAATGGACGAGGACGAGGAAACGGTACTCATGTTGTGGAATTTTCTACAATTGTTAGACTCGAAAAGGAATAGAGAGGTTTGGGTTCACCCCATCAACCAAAAAAGAAATTTAACAAACTTCATTGCTGAACTGAGGTTTGACCCTGCAATGTTTTATAACTATTGTCGTATGACAATGTCAACTTTTGACTACATATTGTGTGAAATTCAAGGAAAGATCCTAAAGCAAAACACAAAATGGAGAGAAGCCGTAACGACAGAGAAGAGACTGCTGCTAACATTAAGGTGAGGTTTTTTAAAAAAAACTATCATTTTACATATCAGCATGTATTAAATTGAATGTATACAAAAATCTACACAAGCATATCAATACATGTCTCTTATATTATTTTGAGAAAACACAAATAACAGGTATGAAACATAATACATAATTATTATTTATGAACTGTAGACGTACGAGTAATTTAAATGACATAATTAAGTTCAGATTAAGATAACTATTTCCCTGTTTTTCGTTCATTAGTTCGGTTGACTGGAGTTAAAGACTGTACACCGGAGAAGAAGTTTCCTTAAAGTTGTGGCCCTTCATTAGAATGGTTGAATGGAGTGACAGTCTGTGCACCGGGGAACAAGTTTCCTTGAAGTTGTGTAGTATGATCGTAACTTGAACTTGATGTAGATGTAGTTGGAGAAAAAATGAAGTGTTCATTTTCTTGTTCCTCAATAAGCTTATATAAAACTTCCATTACTTGTATTTTGAAACGACGTTTTTTACCATCTGTGAGGAAGTCTGTGTCTGGAAGCAAACTTTTGAAATAGCTAAGCATAGGGTTTTCAGTAGTTTTGTTGGCTTCCAATTTTCTACTCTCTGTAGCTACTCTAAGGAAGTCAGCCATCGGAGCAGCTACAATTTCGGCCGTAATTTTTTTATTCCTTTTCTTTGGTACGTATTCTCCTCCAACGATACCTGCACTGACGTCAGATTCAATTGCAGACTCAGTAGGTGTCTGTGCAGAAGGTGTCTGTGTTACAACGTGATCATCGTTGCTGGTTGCGGCTGAGGGGACTACAGAATCTTGAGTCTCTGACGGTGATAAGCTGCTAGAAATCTTCCTGCAAGAACCAGTCCATGGTTGTAAAAATCCATGGCTTCTGCCAAATGCCAATTTTTCTTTTTCTTTGCTGATCCACTTGGCATTTTCTTTAGGTCTCTTACGTATCTTGCGTAAGAATTTCTGAGATTGCTCCATTTAGTTTTGTAAATTGCACCTAAAACAAGATTCCTGGCAACGGGGGAAATATTTCAATACATGCATTTCAATCATCGAGTAGGGGCTACTACAGCAGGGAAGATTGTTGCTGAAACTTGTGCTGTCATATGGGAACTGTTATCTCTAATGTACTTGATGACGACGCCTACAACTAACGAGTGGAAGAAGATTGCAGAAAGGTTTGAAGAACTGTGGAATTTTCCAAACTGTTGTGGAGCGGTTGACGGAAAGCATATCCGTATTGAAGCTCCGTGGAATAGTGGTTCGTTGTTTTATAATTATAAATCGTACAATTCCATAATATTACAAGCTGTTGTTGATGCTGAAGGGAAATTTTTTGTTGTCGATGTGGGAGAGGCAGGCAGAAATAGTGACGGTGGCGTTTTCATTTCGTCAACCTTTGGATGTATGTTCAGCAGCCAAAGTCTGAATTTACCAAAACCAAGACAACTCTATAATGGCACCCCAACCAAATTTTCCTACCTATTTGTTGCAGATGATGCTTACGCCCTGCAAAAACATATGATGAAACCTTATGCTAAAACCTCACTTACACGTAAAAGAAGAATTTTTAATTATAGACAATCTCGAGCACTTAGAATTTTGGAATGTGCCTTTGGAATGATGTCCAAAAAATTCCGTGTTCTTGAAGTTGCCATGCTATGTCATCTAGACGTAACAAAAAATATTGTGCTGGCTTGTTGTGTTTTACACAACGTCTAAGGAGGGAAAACTAGTGGATGTCTATAATGAAATTATGGTCATGGAAGAAGACTGTAAACTGTAAACGCCAGAGGATGCGAAAGCTGCGTATAAAGTGAGAGACTAAGCTTAAGCTATACGCATACACAGGGTTTTTTTTCAGTCAACCACCATTGGGATCTCAGAAACTAATGATTTTACAGCAAACTGTAAAAGGGGTACAATACCTTATCTTTTACGCTAATTATAATTTTTTTTAACATAAAAAAAAATTAGTCGCCATTTTACAATGTGGCGGCCAACTTTAAAATCATAAATGCAAACACACCCTTTTTGTGATGTTTTTAGATTTGTCACATAATTTTAAGACTTTTTTATTCGTGGTATTTTTTTCTTAAAGCTACTGATTTAGGAGCCTCAGGAGGCCCAGGAAAAATAATTCAAAACCATGATGCAAAAATGAGTCGCTGTGCTGGAAAGGGTTCATCATGAAAAACTATGGTATTCAATTTGGTTACATTGTGATATGTTTGTTAACAATAATTTATATTAACTCAGTTTGCAAGTATGCTTAAAATAAATAACAAAATATGACCTTTTCTATTAATATATTCTATGTTAGTTATTACGACGTACCTGATACGCCCAGTTCGTTTCCGATATCACTCCAGATTTTGCCGATAACATTAATATTATGGTGTTCTTTCAAAGAGGTGTTATAGATTGCCGGGTTACCTTGTACTAATGCCTAAAGATTATCCACGTCTACAAAAGATGTAGGGTCGTCCTTAATCTCAGACGGTGACGCCATTGAAGCACAAGAAACAAAACAACAACTCCAAATCGCGTCGAATTCCTGGCGGATGCAATAGCTAGTCGGTGTGCGACGGTGGCGCTGTAGTTTAAATTTCCTCCGCAGCGCATGCGCAAATGAGATTGTCTGACAGATTTTTTGACTAAAGACGAAACTTTGGGAGACAGTCATGAAAAAACCATTCGATCGTGTTTTTTGCATTGTCTTGTCTTGTTCGATGTGGTGTGCTGGCACTCCATATTCGTCCATTCCAAACTATTCGCATCAGACACTGTCAGTCAAAATGTCTTGTCTTGTTCTGTTCTGTTCGATTATGTGTGCGGCCGGCCTATTGAGTCTATTTGCGTGTGGCCTTTTTCTAGAAATTTTTGCTTAATAGTTATGTTAAAGGTTATAGAGAGATTAATCAGAGCATTAGCTAAAATCAAATTTCTATTTTGAAATGTACAACCATCGCTGTAAAATAAAAGCTTTCGTTCAAATTTCAGATCATCTTTTACATGATCACTTATAAATTGGCAGATGATTGAAGCATAGTCATTTGCAGTGACACCGTCTGCAGAATCGTGCCAATATTCAACACCAGTTTTTATAACAAAAAATCTTAAATTATGTACCACAAGTTCTGTTTTGACTTTGTGGATAAGAAAACAGATTGTAAATCTATGCAGTATACCTTATTGTCAGATTCTTTATATGCGGATTTTTTAGTTCTAGCATCTTTTTTATCTAATGCAAATTGAATCTTTAAAATTTTCTGTTTTATGTGCCACGCATTTGCCGAAAACGAAAGGGGAATCCGCTGCCTAGATCATTTGATACAAACGAAAAAAAGTTTAGAATTCGTAAAAATCATTTTTCCCAATTTTTCGATTTTTTTTTATTTACAGATTTCAAAATGTTTGGCATTTCAACATTTTAGAGGTTTTATTTCAGCCATTGAACCGTGTTTGGTCATTTTTTTCTATTTATAATAACCATTGCTTACTATTTTTTTGATTTTTTTAAATTTTAAAGGTTTAATGAGCTTAAACCATAAAGATGCGATTTCAATATAATATAATTTAATACATAAAAATCGTACTTGAATTGGAGCAACACACTTTTTTTATCATAAATACTGCATTTTTACGAAATTTTCAAAAGTTTTTTTTGCAATTTCTTACATTTAAAACAGCTTATGGTCTAAATAAACTTTTATTAGTATTCAGCGGATCGAAAAACATAAAAATCATGCTTGGTTTAGTTCAAAAAAAAATTATATATCACTTAAACTGCCAATTTTTGTCATTTTTCTTTTTTTAAAGTTTTCTTGATATTTTGAGGGTGTATGGGTCAAACTGACCTTGCATTCAGATTTAGTGGGTAGAAATACGTACCTTTAGGTCGGTCCAGTCAAATACTGACGAGCCAGAGTTTAAGTTTTTTTTATACATTATACATATGCAGCACTTTCTTAGACACGACTGTATACATATTGCGAGTGAGGGCAATAATATAAATAAAACTAGAAATCATCAGTTTTAACTTCGCCACTGTCGCTGTCAAACTGTTCTTGTTGTTCATGTGCATTATTATTGGCGCCTCGTACTTGTTCCTAGTATCACTTTTGTATTGGTGGCACTTACTAATCTGCCAAAAACATAACATTTGATCAGTTTTTAGAATTTATATTAAGAAGAAATGTTTTGTACAGTTTAGTATTTGGCAACACTAAAACTGTGTTAGACTTCTTAATGGTAAATGATGAATATAGTGTTATCTCTGCTGTAGTACTACACTGTATTATGTTTTTTCTTTTATATTTAAGAACACGATACTTCGAGATAGTTATTTTTTTTGTTGGTTACTTATGATTTTTTTAATAGGTTTAAAAGTTTTTAAAAATACAAAATAAACAAAAATGTTTATGCTTGCCGCCGCATCACATCTGGCCTGGTGCGTATGCGTTTGCTATGTTGCCAATGTTGCTGGTGGCAAGAAACAGTTATCTCCTGAAGTTGACAAATTTTGGCACCTAAGTACTGATGCAGTCAAATCCTTGGCTTATTTTGGATCCAAACATGTTCATGAGACAATTGTAATTCTAGTTGGTTCATTAATGAGTTGAACAAAACCGTATGTATAAAATATATTAAATAATGAATTGGGTTTTGGCATATCGATCTTTAAAGCACCAGTTACAATACTCTAGTCACGATTTGCTTCATGTAAGGTTTTAAAAGATGCTTAAAATTTACATTATTAATGTTAATACTAATATGAAGAAAAAATAAAGACATGAAAAAAAAACTATTACTAACAAGATCAATCACTAGACGTAATGTTTTAAATAATTTGCTCGGGGTATCCAGTCCCTCAAGCCTTAGGTTTCTTATAAATAATGTATTTATTTATTTATTTATTTATTTATTTATTTATTTATTTATTTATTTATTTATTTATTTATTCAACGTCTAACAGGCATCCATTTATAAGACATTTAACATTATTTTAACAATTATTAAGTAAACAAACAACAAATAATGAATAAAATACAACTTAGCTCTCATTATAAGTCATTAAATTATTATATATTAATGTCCTAATCACTTTCAAATATTGTGCGGCACTCATTTGAAATATATCTAATTCATTAGAAAGTTTGTTGTATTGGCTGCACATTGTGTAGATGGGCGATCTTCTTATCTGGTTGTTGGTAGCCCTCGCAAGTTAAAATTATGAATTGGATCTTGTGTTCTTATTATAATCCCGGGTTGTATTTACAAGATTCGTTAATTTTACATCTATTGCCACCCATATCATTTAAATTTGATTTGAGAGCCTGAAGTGATTTATCATCTTAAGAGTGCATTTACGCTACACCTTAGGGGTCGGGCGAAAGGACGCGGAGACGGTGGGCGGAGACTAACAAAGTCCCACTACCACAATTTTCGTATAGTCGCATTAAAAATATTATATTTTATTTAGGTTCTTCCAAATTCGGTGTATCGATGCGATGTTGTTTCCGACTGCAAGCCTACAGGAGATAACGTTTTTCGGTAACTATTTTTCACTTAAATGACATAAATTATACACTATTTTAAAGGTAAGGAAATAATCTATGCCTCTGCTGTAACGGATTTTTGAAATATGAGTCGGGTTAAGAGAAAATAGTACCTAAACATAACCGATTTTAGGGTAACTTTTAACTCAAGGAAATATTAAAAACTAAATCCAAATTTAAAAAACTATTACAGCAGAAGCCTAGATTTAAGTGTTGGCTTTCATATAGTTTTTGAAAATTATCGATAACTTATACCGTTTTTGAGAAAAACATTATGTTTCGAACACCAAATTGGATCCAATTTTCGTGGCGCGAATGGACTCTTAAGAATGAAAAACTAATTCCCCCCCCTTTTCAAATATTTGCTGTCTTATTAATACAAGCCTTGATTTATTTTATCATCGTGACATTTAAATATCAATAATGGATCAGTTTTAACAACCTCGCCACATTTGGGTTTGTAAGACATATCCTTGGAAGTATCTATGTTCGACTAAACAGTTTATTTGGCCGTTGCAGGCCACTTATTTCTTTTTTTAGCAACTGATTGTCGACATGTGTACTGCTGGTCCTTGCGGATGAATTTTGTTTACCGCTATTCACGCGCAGATTACACGTCTTGCAAAACCAGTGCAAATTCGAGGTATCCGTGATAAATTTTAACCACGAATTCTTTAAGGACGAACACACTGCACGCCATCTCAGTTTAAACGAACTGCGTTTAATAGAATTTAAATTAACTATTTAGTTGACCTGGCATGTTCCTTAGGTCTCAAGAACAGTGGCAACACTGCTAGACTAATATGTTGGTTTCGTCCGTATTTCAGTGCAAAGACTGCTGATAGTGGGAATAAGTGAACAATTTATTAAATGTAAATTTTACGTAATAATGTAACGAAAAACGAGTTTTCCCTAAACAATAATGAAGAAAGATTTGCTATGGATGTGCCAGTATGCTTGTTTACATTTTTTTTACTTTTAACAACTCATTAACAAAAAGTTAGCCGGTGTCAATAGTAAAAACCCAAACACGACAACCCGCAGTTGCTAAATCATCGTTCGAGTACCTCCTGATATAGTCAATAACCACAAAGACAAATGTAGAGGCCAAAAGGTCAGCATGGATTTCATCAGTAACCAATAGCAAGTGCAGTGCCTGGTAGCTACAACACTATAAATGGCAAAATTGTGGACACATAGTTTAGTTTTAAAGTACAGAGAAAGAGCCATTATTGATGGACACACCTTTACAGCCCGAAGATCCATGGTAAGTAAGTGTATTTCACCTTCTGGACCCCATCCTTACCTTTGTTCTTTTCCTCTTTCTTTTTGTGCTTAAATAAGTCGTTTTCCGATAAATTGTTCTCTTTATACTGACAGTATGTATCACATCTATCTTTTTTTGGTTGGTAAATATCTATTTAGTGTATTTAACATTGATATAAAAAAAATTTGTCCCAATTTTGCAATTTCGTTATTTTCCTTACAATTTTCTATATAAACAGTAACAAGATAAATAACCGTTAGGCGTCACTGTAACGATGAACGCCACCTTAAAACGGGTATTAATCGTTCTTTACCACGCGAGTGTTATTAATGGATTACTTTTCATTGATGTTAAACACCACTGCAAGCAATCAATCAGTGTTCGGCTCTATAAAAACTTTTCTCCAGGTGTGAGTGAATAAGCTGATAGTCTGATCTGGTTAATTTATTTTTCATGGGCGCCAGAAATTCCAAAGCATTAATCCATGTAGAGAAAAGAGATATCTATAGGGATAATCTACTTTTAAATTACTCGAGAGGTATATTCAAGAAATGCTTTAAAATTTCTATTGCCTGCAAAGAAATGAAGACAAAAAGATATGTTTTTAAAATACAAACAATTATTTAATTAGAGTAAAGCTTTGAACATAAATTTGGTATTATTAAACATTGAACAATTATTTCAAGATCTTTAGGATGGCATTAAATGTAAATAAAATGTGTCACCTTCCTTAAATGTATTCGTATTGTTGTTTAAGGTTGTGGAGAAAACTTTCCACTGTAATGCAGACCACTTTTGTATGGTAGCAATCGTCCACTGTTGTCAGAGGGATTGGCTGTAGTGGTTGTTGGGTTGAAAGCATGTGTCTGGAGTTCCTCAATTTGGCCTTGTTGATGGTGTTTGAGCAGATGCTATCTCTCTCAGGCTCTTGAATGCTTGAGAGTTTCATCCTCTATTCAATTTTACATGTAAAAAGATAAATGTCTAATATTTGGCATATGCTGGAAATAACACAAAATGGAATCAACAGAAAATAAGTTAGGATTTACTAATTTTTCTGCTTAACAGAGAGGAGATCTATCTCATAGAGTTATGGGAAATCTACAAGTAATTGAGTCAAGAGGATCTTCTATGTTTCAGTTACATAAGTAACTTAGACTAAAGTTTAAAAGAAAGAGGTTCTTAATAGTTACGTTAAAAACAGTTAAAGATATATAATAAAAATTATTAAGGCCCAATTTCTCCCAAAAAAAGGAATGCTAAATGTTTACGTTATAAAGAGTTAAAAAATGTACAATAAAAATCATTAAGAATCAAATTGCCTTATTCCATCAAGCAACAATATAAATGGATTTCTTTATCCACATAATTCAGTCTACTAGTACTAATAAAATTTGGTTTCATATCGCCTTTAGGTAAAAGAAAAAATTAGGTATATAAACAAAATTAAAGGTAAATTTGAATTTTTAAGAGTCATGAAGAACACTGATAAATAGTAACGGCTAATAGCATCAATTTTTTGAAATTTTTAAGAGAATAAAATAGGTAAGATAATTAAGCGACGATAGATCCCTCCCTGGCATCCCATCAAGATTTTTGATTTTTGTATGATATTAGTTTTTAATCATATTTTGCATGAAAAAATAATTGGAAACACGAAATTTACATTATAGGTTATCAAACCCACAAATAGCCCTTTACCGGCGCTAACAACACACTAGTTTTTCTTAAAATAGATATACTGACAGGTAAGAAATTGCTTTAAATTTAAGAAATTAATTTAATTGCTAAGTGAAATAGAAAACTTACCTTAGGTATTCACAGCTGCACCAGGACATGTATCTCCATGTTTTACCTTCCTTCTTAGCTACTCATCAGGACCAATTTTTATGGTTATTCAGCTCTCACGTTCTAGTAATCTCAATCCATTTTCCTACAAATTTAATTGACCAGCAGAATTCGTATTCTAAGCTAGTTTTTATACCGTTTTTTAGCAATATTAAATATTTTTTTCATCTTTGAAAGAATTGATCAAATTTCTGCGGAGTCTAAATTCTGGCTCCAGAAATATTCTTTGAAATGTATATTAGATAGGGCGTCAGTTAAGTTAGAGCCCTAATATTGCTAAAAAGTGTTAGGATGACTGTAATAGAAATGGATATTTAGCAAATGTCAAATTCATAGTTTGTGGTTTGGGTTAATATTTCCACGATATTCAGTTAAAATTATATCCTAGTCCTGAATTATACTCGTAACTTTATAAGGAAACAACCGAAAGAAAATAATATATATTTTTTTATATTGATGAAATCCTAAAAGAGAAATGCTTAACACAACGAAATTAGAAATAAATAATCAGACAGAAACCTTATCTCGTCGAATGTCAGGGACAAGATAGTTGGCTTGCTGCCCCCCGAAAGCCTTCCCGATTCACCGTTCCCCCACCATGCCTATTGCTTGTGATGTTTCGTGGTATGCCAACAAACATTTTATTCCCGCCAAAGTTTAAATTCCAATATGCTGATATTCAATATACCCTTAACGAAATATATGTTATTTGTTTCGTTACAAACCTTTATACATTTATGTATAATCTTACAACAGTGGTGTGATGGTAGTTTACTGAGATTTTCTAGAAACTGTTTCATAAACCTTTAAAAATTTTGGGTTTTTTTTTTAATTTTAAAACTAATAATATGTTTGCTGTTTTTTACCTAATTCGATCCGTACCATTCTTTTGAGACCAAAAGTAAAAAAAAGTATAAAAAAACATTAGTTTACACACGGAACTTTATATGGCTGCCTATTTTAAATTATACTTTAAACTCCCAGTTCTACAAATATTTTGGACCTTTGAATATCTTCCTTTATTGGTTCCATTTTGGTTACCATATTACAAACAAGTGTTTGTCGATGGGCCCAATTTAGCTTCTACCAAAATTTTGTAAAAATTTCTTTTCTTTGCCTATTTTCCTTTTCTTTATTTCTTGCAAAAAGTATTTGCGGAAGGTGGTCCAATTTTTTTCCTTTCCTTTGGGTATTGTAAAATCTGTTTGATTGACAAGGAGTTCTTCTGTATCCTAAATAAGCTTTTCCTTTCATTTGCAATTCCGGATTTTGTTTGTTTTTGTTCACTCCAAACACGCGTTTTCCTTTCGTTCGAGTGCGTGAATTGTTTTCAACTCCACCCGATGGGGCTGAACATCTTGATCATTACTGTTGTCAAAACTAGAAATAGAAATATATGATACTAAATCTTCATTCTCACTTAAATGGCATTTTCCATCTTCGGACTCATTATCGTTTTTGCTCGCATAAATCGCTTATTGCGTGGCTCCTCCTTAATTTTTGTCAATGCTTTTTGCTTCACTCCTTTCTGTACATTCTTTTAACTTTTTTAAAGCTATCAAGCCAACGTCGTCGCTTGTATGATTTCTATTTTGATCACTTGCAGAACTGATGTAAAAAATTTAACATGCTTGCATCATAAGAGAACTGGTGTGAAGTTCTAGGTTTTGTTGGAGATTACAAGGAATCTGTTGACCACTGAAATCTAAGCTACATGAAATCTAGTGTGTTTAAAAAACTTTCAGTTATATCAATATCGACTGGTAAATCCAATAATATAAAATCCAAATTATTTTCTTTTTTGTTAAATTTTATTTCAGATAAACTACTTGTGAAAAGAGCCTTACCTATTTTTAAATATTATTGTACTACAAACAAGTAATTAAAATAACTTAATGTAAATGAATGTATTTGAGTCATCTGGTCTACGTAACTCCACCCTTCCTAAGTTTGGAAAAGGTTCGTAGATTTTTCGTTCACTTTTTTCCTTCCAAAAAGTGTTTGGGCAGGGTTTCCAACCCTACTGATAAAATAGCGATAAAAATAAGTAAAATAACAATGATTAAAATTGGTACGCTTATCATCCAGTATGACCCATGCAATTACTTTAATTTGCTAAGCTTAAATTTTTTTAATGCAATGTTAGCATTTTTAATTTTTTCGAAATTAACTTTCTTTAAGGTCAGAGTTTCTTGAGCAGGGATTACAAGTATTTTCTCTCCATGTTTTTTTTTCGATATCTGTTTGGCTGTAGTGGACAAACGTAGTTGAACATTGTTTTTTACTTGTACTTAGAAGCTTCATTATACAGGAGTCTTCTTGCTGGCATATATAGATCTTTTATATCTTTGGGCCGATGTCAGCGGTAGTGCATTGTTTTTATTCGTTGAGAATTGCGTGGGGGTCAGGTAAAATAATTGTTTGGTTTAAGACAGGAATAGGATAAATTTTGTACAATAAAAATGGGAGTGGGTTAATTGGTGAGGTGAGAATAATACATTATTATTTTTTTAAATTACTTTAGCTGTTAAAAATCTGTAATAATTAACTTGTTTTTTAAATTTAATGATTTTATTTATTCCATTAATTTGTTGGAGATTATTAATAAGTTCATTTAGTTGATTAAGTTTTAAAATAGTATTATGCATATGTTAACTTTTGCAGAAAATATGGCGTTTTTTATGTAGTCAACCAAATACTTAACTTCGTTTATTTCAATAAAGATGTTAACCAGCATTAAAGGAAAGTATAAAGCATGAAAATTATCTAGTGTTTGATTGAACTTTGATTATTCGTTATTGCCATTGTTTGCTAGGTATAAGCACTAATTAATTTATTTAATACTATTTGTTCATTTTTCAGATTATTTTTTAAATTTTGTTGGCCTTGTGTAGTGTTTTTCAGATATTAGTCATATTGTTCCTCGTCGTCCGAGTCCATTGTTCCGAAAAGCCGTTTGTTAATTTTGCCTATTACATTGATAAGATCTTTTTTACGTCTTTTATCATGTCTTTGGAGAAGATACGTATTTTGTTTAACTAATTTTAAAAATTCTGTTATTTGTATGTAAAGTCATTAACATAAAATCACTATCTACGTAATTACTAACTATAGTATTATTTAATTTTATTAATAATCTACTTGACTGTGTCAAACATAACTGTAAAGTAAAAATATTAATATGATATAACGCTTTATGATAAGAAGTGGTTATGTCTGCGCGACCCAGAGATACAGGTTGAATTAAATTATTTACGTCTTTGATTTCTGGAGCGTTGATTGTTAAAGGGATCAGGATTATAAGCCAGGGTTGTGAAATATTGGCATCTGCCTAATTTGTCCAGAATATTTAAAATATTGGGAAGGGGGTACCTATCTTCGATTGTTTTTTCGTTTAATTTTCTATAGTCTGTCACAACACTCCATTTTGTGTGGTTTAAAAGCATTTACTTTTTTAGCGACAATCCAAACAGGGGCGGACCAAGGGCTGGCTTTAAGAAAATTTCAAGGCAAGTAATTCCAACAAAAACATACTTAAACATGAATCCACCACAAAACTTCTTATAGGGCTCATATCTAGTAAATCGATAATCTTCTCTTTTATATAACCAAAATTAATGGTGCAGGTCGGTTCTTCCCTGACTCTCGCGGCTATCCGTAATAAAATTTCGCATATATCACTGTCGAATCTTTCTAAATTTGAATTTCTAGTGTTGTGTATGGACTAAGAGTTCTTTAATATCTCTGCCCAGCTTACCTTTATTTTCTCTCGTTATTTCTTTTGTTTCTCTCTGCATGTCATCATTTTTAACTGCGACAATATTCGGGTTTGCGTTTGATACATATTCGAATAAAAGGTTTCTTTTTTATCCGTTTTTCAATTGGGACTCATATCTACTACTCAATAATCTTCTTTTTTATATAACTAAAATTTATGTTGCTGGTCGGATCCTTACAGACGTTCGTGGCTATCCGTATTAATTTAATTTGTTCTTTAAATATTTTTATCCAGTTTATTTTTATTTTCTCCTGTTATTTCTTTTGTTTCACTCTGCATGTCATCATTTTTCACTGCAACAGTATTCGGGTCTGCGTTTATTACATCTTTAAATTAAAGGTTTTTTATCCGTTTTTTTATCGATTATTACGCCGTTACGCCGCTTCGAGCTGCTTCAACTTCACAACTTACCCTCCAAGACCGCGGCTACGTAACACCGTGCTTTCCGACAACTCAGTCGGTGTGAAAGAAGGTTCTTTTTTAAAACCAACTCAGAAATACCTAGGGCGCCACTAACTTAACAAACAACCGCAACCTAAGTTAGAAGGTCTTTAGATGTTCCTGAAAATCTTAGAGGGAATAGCCTTTGTGAGGTGTACTAAAACTAAGTGGTAGAATCAAGCTCTTAACTTTATTATAAACCAAAATATACAAGACTAGAAGTTGTTGTTGAAGATGTCTAAAATTCGTCGCCGTCTACTCCCTCAATACGCGGAACAGTTAATAAAAAGGCATGGTAAGGGTACTCAGCAATCACAATGCACCTTGACGGGAAACCAACTAAATGATGACACCAGGGGAAAAGAAGCTTACGATTTTGATTCGAACTCCAAATTCAAAATTCAAAAATAAACGCCAATTAAAATAAACCTTAGAGAAAATCCTTCTTTAGTATTTATACGGCAAATTCATGTAACAAGGGTCCTGGCCAACTTCTACCCTTATTCCCTTTATTAGTTTAAAATAAAATCAAAATATTACGTTTATACAACTGTTGTGGGATATTAAAATGAAATGTAAAACAAGCAACATTATTTAAAAGGCAAAATTACTGCAGTCTGTAACATAATAATTATTAAAAAAAAACACAGCTATTAAAAGCATATTCTTTTTCTTGACTCTTGTCTGAAAATTTGTCGTTGTACTTCCTGTTTATAGACGTACGGGTATCTGTATATTTTTGGGGCATGTCATTTGTGGGCTTAATTTTGTGTTTAATCGTATTTGTAAAAGTGAATTTATCGTCAGGTTTGTGTAAGACATGGGGAAATTGCAAGATTACATCTTTTAGATTTTGTTTCTTTTTAGGATTCAAGTGTTCTTTTCCTTATAAAGAAAAATTATCATTTTTGGTAAAATATTTTAAGTTGTTTTAATTGGATCTAAAAAATGGCATTCTGAAAAATGACTATCTTTATTTTGATAATTAAACAAGGTATTTGTAATTTGCTCTAAACTATTTTTGTCTTATTGAGGCATGATCGAAATGTAACATGACACTTCCGCATGTTAAATTTCCAATTTTTAGATTGCCCGTACCATTTTGTACTTATAACATACTAAGAAGTATTTCTATAATGTGATTATTTAAGTAAGGCAAAAATACTTCAGTTTTTCCTTCTAGGTCTGTAAAAATTTGATTGTCGAATTGGGAAAAAGTTCTATTTTTTGTAAAGTAAAATCTTCGCGGTAAAATATTGGGATTTAATATTTCTGGTTAATAAAACAACGGTTAACTAGGTCAATATTTAAACCCATTTTTTTTAAGTCGTGTATTCCTAGAATTTCGTCAAAAAGTCATAAAAGCTAAAAAAGTTACTTCTAATTCATCGTCAAAACCGTATTCTGTTAAGAACAAAAATTCGGCGTTTTTAGTTTTTTGTTTTACCGGTACATATAACTAAAGTATGGCTACAATCAAAATTTTTTTCGGGGAACATTTCATCGCCTTCCTAGCAAAGGGGCCTATCTCAATTTTCCCAATTTTTCAGGAGAGCAAAAATAAAATTTTTAGCCGCATTAAATATACAATATCGTTGAATTGGAAACCAAATATTATATTCTTGGAGCATAGTATTATTAGAATGATTCTTAGGAATTTCTTGACATTTATTTTTCGGGGTGTATTCTTCAGAAGTTGTGGTTAGTTGTGGTTAGTTGTGGTTAATTAATATAAGTGAGATGGGCCCTTTTGCCAGATAGGTTAAATTTAAAAAAATACACATTTTGAGTTACGCCTTAGTAAAAATAAAACAAAAATAATGATATATACTCTTTTATTATAGAAAAAACGTATGAACTTAAACAACACAGCCAAAATATAATTTAAGAAACAAGGAAAAAGATAATATTCTCGGTAATATTAGTTATGAGTGAGGAAGTGACTTGTAAAACTTAATGCTGCTGTACCCTTATTACTGGCATCTTTTCGTCTTATAATTACCACAACGCTTTATATTTTTCCGATGATATTTGTTGAGGTATCGATTTAAGCTTTGGAAGATCGAGGTTTATTGGACTGTTTTGATTTCGTTTTAATGAAATACTTCTATATTGACTCTGCAGGTGACTAGTTTTTAAAAATATTTTTTCTTCCGATTTTTTATCTTAATCGCAGACATTTCAGTCCAATTAACCGCTTTCTGAGAGTCATTATCCTTTTGAACAGATAAAATACGAAGATCTTTGGAGATAAGTTTAAAGTCATAGAAACTACAAAAGTCTAGTTCCTGAACATAAAAAGAATGTCTCCTGTGAGCCAGTTTTATTATTGGTACAAGTTGACTGGGCAAAAATATGTCACTTGCTCTATGTATAGCAGTATTTATTGCACTGTGCGCCGTTGTCATGGGTACTTTTTCTTAGCAATACAAAAGCATGACAGGCATTACCAAATTCTTATTTTGTCCAAAACGTCCATCTAAATAAAAATCTATGAATTTGAACATTATCCTTATGTTGTAAGAATAGATAAACGCAAGTCGCTATTTCAGAAGCACCTCTTTTACTAATGACTTCGTGCCAAACGTAGCAGCAGCAGTCTTTTGTTCCGGTAAAATTGAAGTTAGAAAGACGTTGTTTGTAAAATATTGCACTTTTCTTTGATAACGGAAGATGGATAACCTGTTGCAAATTAAATACAGCGCACAGCAATTCGGAGTCACCACGGGTTGCTTTTACTTTACTTTCTTGTTTAAGCACTCTTACCTTCTTTTTTTCTAATGTGTGTTGTTGAAACTTACTTTCCAGTTTGATTTTGGTTTTTTCATTTCCTTGCTTATACATCATGCATAGCGTGCACTGATTTTTTTTAGGTGAATGAAATGACAAGTTCATAGTTTTAAATATTCTACGATAGGTAGTAATAGATGACGTGTTCGGGTTTTTAGAATCATTTAAGTACAATACAAGATACATTTTTTGAATACTTAAATCTCCATGTAGATATTTACGTGTCGATGTTGACCGACAATAATGCGATTACACCTTTGGAAACTTTTTGATATGATTTTCAACTTCCTTTTTACTCATTTTATCGCGGTCTTCCATAACTTTACGTCTTCCCCCACGCTTTCCTTCTTCCAGTATTTATGTACTCTTAGCCACAATAGACCGATCGGTCGCGGTGGAAGGGTGTTATACCCACTTACTTTAAACCTACCTTAAACCTACTTTGTATCTTATTCAAAGCAGTTCTAAGGAATTTCTGAGATATCGACAAAGTACCCAAAAAGAAAGATCTGCATACTGAAAAGTTTTCTCCTAACCTCGGTAAAAAGTAATACTGGCTTTTTGTCCTACGCAATTTTCTAGTTGTTGTTTTTGGTTTAATGTTTTCTACTTTAACATGTCTAGCCACAAATTCTCTCTGACGCATAACATCACCTAACTTATAAAATGCAGACATGATGCTTTCTCTCTCTTCTTTAGAAAATTTGTCGCACAGTCTATTAATTTTCTTGCATTGATCACCGTTGCAAGTTGGTCTCAAGACTTTTGGTCGTACAAGGTTCATTGAATTTGGCTGTATGTATCCCTGACCAGTTCTTTACTACAGTTTGTTTAATTTAAATAAATTTACTCTAGGTTTTTTTAATACTGGCACCACTTCTTTTTCTGCTCCATCAGTGACGTAATTCTCCGGGATTTTTTCGACGTGTTGTTGTTCGAATGGTTTAATGGTGTTGACCTGGAAACATTTTGCAAGTATGTCAAAGTTAGTACTCCTATGGAAATTGTAGGAATCGTCATTGTCAAAATGATCCCAGCACAGAACGCACAAACATCTAACACATGCGGCAAAAATCTCTTCACTGCAACGTTAATGTTCACAGTTTAAATGTTGTCGTATATTGTCGCCCGTAACTGCTTTCGGTATTTTTTTCTGAAATTTTAAGGTTCTTTGCTTTACGTTTTGAAACAATCACTGTAGTATCCGAGTCAGAGCTGTTATTCTCGTGAAGAGTACAAGGTTTATCGGATTTGTTAACATTATATTTTTTGCACAACCAAAACTCACAAGCGCAGAAACCTATGCTTTTTTGTGAAATTTATTTTCTGGCATATTTCACCAGTTAAAGGGAAGTCATCACTACTATGTGCTTCCTGTAAATAAAAACATAGATAGGTACCAACTTACTGCCTGTTCTACAACAAAATGATCTTACCTCAAATGTTTTATTAAAATTATCTTCAGGTTTAAAAATGCTATTATTACCCGGAAATGTACAATTATCTACATACTCAATACCTTTTTCTTGTGCCTGTATTGTTTGGCAATTTTTAATTTTTGTGTGTCTAGCCAACTTTAAGCAAGCTTTTTATGCTTTATGATGATTTGTTTCCGAAGCTTGTAACTGAAAATTTTCTGGGTTTGGTTTTATTCTTCGTTAGGAAACATTTCAGGGTAATAATGATTAATATAATTATTAGATTCATCCTGAAAACGGTGATCATTCTGAGGATAATCGTAAGGGTAGAAATATTTTTCTCAATTTTCCACAAAGCCTTTATTAATTTCTTCCACATTGGTAACCTCTGTAAATACTGGGTAATTTCTATAAAGATTTGGCACCAAAGGATTATTGTAATATTGGTTTATATTCTTAGTTTGCACTAAGGGTATTCGACTTGTAGTAGACATAAGTGTGGATTTTTCCGTAGATTTATAAGAGATTTCCTTGAAAAAAAACGTTTGCGGGTTTACCGAAAACTTGTTGATTCATGAAAAATTTACGATTTACTGGTCTTGAATAACTATTTGCCTTGGCGGATTATGTTAGGGTACGTATTGTGGCTTATTTGGTCTTAATAAAGGGTTTGCTATTCTTCTGGAAATATTCATTCTTATATTTATTTGCTGCTCAATTAATGAGCGATTAAAGTCCAAAGCGTGGACTCCTTCTATGCTTTAAGGGTTATGGATTATGAAGGATCGTTCGAAGTTCGGTTGAGACATTTGAAATAAGGACAGTAGTTCCAGTATTTTCGGCTTATGAAACAATAGCAGTTTTTGTACCTTAGTTTAAAATAGCGTTGGAACAAATTTTAATGTTTGTTCTCGAAAGTATGGTTTAATTTTTTTGATAAAATCTAAAAAAAAAATATTTCTTTTTTCAAGAAAGTTTATTTACTCTAATATTATATGTCGGTCTGTTTTGTCTCTGACTTTAATTCGCAAAACAGGCCATATTTTAAGGTCTGGTCTACAGTAAATAAAGTCACCTGCTTCGTCAATTAATTTAGAAATTGTGGTTAGTTGTGGTTGGCAAAGTAATTGCTTTATTTTCCTAGAAAATTAATGTTTTAATTTAATAAATATTATTAAAACAATTTATTTACAAGAATTTTATTACTTACTGCTCTATAATATTTATCTATTCTCTTTAAAACACCATAATTAAATAATTCAAAAAATTTCATGTCATGATGTCATAACTAGGTATTACCAACTACTAAAAAGTAACTTCTTTCATAAGCTAATAGTGTTTAAAGCTATAACTTGCGGTACTTAAAAAAACCATTAGAGACCTGATAGGGTAAAGGTCCGATTGGTAGTAAGGCCTTTGTCGAAAGCCAAGTTAAACGCACTCCAGGATGTAAAACTTGATCTAAAAATTTTTGCGTCGCAATAAAAATATGTTCTTGGTTTTAAAAACATCGTATATACATATAATAATTTTTAGACGCACGCTAGATGAGATTAGGTTTGGAGTAACTAAAGAGCGTTTTGTACGATTTTACATATTAATTGTATTGTCTTTTTCCATTGGTAAACTTTTCAGAGCACACCACACTTTGAGGTGCGGACAAATTTTCGTCAGTAGAAAGCTACTTGGATTATTTATCGCAACCTTTGAGCATATATTGCTAGATGCAGCCTTGCAACTTGGTCGTGCGAACACTCCACGTGAGAGAAAAAGAATAAGAGTGCAACATTTTTTCCTCGCTCTACGTGCTAAGTGGGCATATACTATTCTCCGCCGACTAATCAATACGAAAACCAAGAAAGGACAGTTAACCACACTGTGAGACTTAATCGGACATGTTCGAAATATTTAAATTAGTTACACTACTTTTTTCCAAATTATCGTCTTAAGTTAAATTTAAGAGAGTTTTAATTAAGTTATATTATGTTCATGTAATTTTGATATAAAATTTACTATGGTTATTTTAAAAATAAATTTAGCGAGAATGACATGACATGTGGCTTGGAAAAATTATAATATTTGGTAATGCGAGCTGAAAACAATGGGAGAGTTAGGCCTAAATCAATAAATTTTATACATTCTTCATGCTCTTGCGTAAGTTTTTAGTAAGTGCAATCTCTCTTTTTTACCAAACCATATGTCCGATTAAGTCACACAGTGTGCGTAAAAAAAAAACCAATAAAGGTAAAAATTTTCTCTCCTGGTTTTGGTGCTGATTAGTCTGCGGAGAATAGTAAATACCCCATCCGCCCTTCACTCAGCACGTAGAGCGAAGGGAAATTGTTACACTCATATTCTTTTCTCTCTTATGTAGAGTGTTCGCACGACCAAGTTGCAAGGCTGCCTCTAGTAGTATATGCTCGAAGGTTGCGATAGATAATCTATATAAGTAGCTTTCCACTGACAAAAATTTGTCTGCACCTTAGAGTTTGGTGTGCTTTGAAATTTTTAACAATAAAAAAGGACAATTAATATGTGAAATCGTACAAAACGCTCTTGAGCTACTCCAAACCTTATTTCATCTAGCGTGCGTGTAAAAATTATTATGTGTATGCGTGCTATTTCTAAAACCAAGAACATCTTTTCATTGCCATGCAAAAATTCTTAGATTACTTTTTACACCCTAGAGTGCGTTTAACTTGTATTTCGACATAGGCCTTGCGGCGCATGGGACCTATACGACATCGTGTCTCTAACGGTATCTTTTGAATTACCGCATGTAATAGCTTTAAACAGCATTAACTTATGAAAGGGAAAGAAAGAGGTTAGTTTTTAGTAGTAATACAGATGAATCTACTTACCGGATTGTATCAATAAAATGTAGTAGGCATGAATTATATTAGAGAACCTGTAAAAAACCCAAATTTAAAGACATTCTGCAGTATTGCTGATTTAAGCTATCTATTGTGCTCCTTGTTTTTAAAGAAAATATATAAAATTACTTTGTTGAAATGTCAAGCCAACTTTTTTCATATTCGGTGCAAGGTAATTATTTTTTAAGTTGTTTTTAATATGTTTATTTGATTTTGACTGCAAAATCACGAACTAAATTATTTTTCGACAAATAGTTAACATTTAAGTTATGCCCTTTTGCCAAGAGTGATCATTTTTACCTCTTTGTTAAGTCTAACCCATTGTCAAGTCTATTGCTAAGTTTGACAATGCGTTCACCACTCGGCTGATAGACTTTCAATACCTACTGCCTATAGCAAACCTGTAAGTTTCTAGGTAATGTTATGTGTTTATTAAATGAGGCCGTTGGATAAATAATATTACTGATAATATGATAATAATAATTTTCATCATAGTCATTCTTATAATTAGAATTAAATAATAAGTATTGCAATAATTATTAAAAGTATTATAATTATTATGAAATCAATATTATTTCAGGTACTGGTTTTTACCTAACACTCGCGTATAAAAAATTTACCTTTTACAAGCGAAAAAATGTACATTTTAATTATTACACACAACGGATATAAATACTTGAAAATTATTGTAACCTGCACCATAAATTTATTTGTGCGGATAATTTTTAAACGGTTTAATATATAAATCAAATAAAAATATTAATAAAAAAACAAATTATTATGCTATTATTAGTAAATAGTATACTTTTAAAATAATTTAACATCTCGTGTATACCTATTGTAAACTATCCATCAAAAATTAATTTAGTTTAAGTTTTAAAAGTGTAGACGAAAATTTTAAATACTTTTAACAATTAAAATTTAGTGTATGAGTTTTTTTAGTTGTTAAATAAAAAATACATATAAGTTAAAACTATAGAAATTATATTGTAAAATAGCAAATAAAGTTATTTAAAACAAAAAAGAAAATTAGCGAAATTACGGTTCGACCTCACAAACATCCTTGCGTCAAGCAAAAAAACCCTATATCACTATCATGATGCTCTAAAATTAATTACCAAAAGAATATATAAAAATTCTATTTGAAGTTTACAACATCAGCTTCAAGAAAAACTTAAAAATGCTTTTAGCAAGTTCAAAGTTGGGGTAACCTGTCAACAATGGTCCGTCAAAGAGATTAAATAAAGTAATAAATATAAAAAAAAATTAAAAACTAATAGATAAATAGTTTTATTTGTAAAAAAAATATTAATAAGAAAAAAAATATTAATAAGAAAAAAATTTACCGTAATCGCGATTTGAACTCGCAATTGATTTCACATCAGGCGAACAAAAAACTTTCGATAAAATTACAAGAAAAATGCTTTTTTTAAAGTCATGCGTGTAAAAAAGCTGAAAATTTTTGTTAACCTTGAATAAATTCATGGTAATTCCGGTTTAAATATTTTTGGTAACTTTATAGGAAACTACGGTAAATTAAATCACAAAAAAAATTGTAATTATCGAAAAAAAAAAGAACAAAATTGGGGATTAACTTATGATTCATTGAAAATACAATACGTGTAAAAGAAATTATTTTTTGGCAATATTACAAAGCAACAAGTTTTTGTAAAAATATTTCAAATATTTAATAACTTTTAATGACAGCATGGTAGTTTCGGTTCCAATATTTTATTGTAACTTTTCAAAAAACTATGGTAAGCCACATCACAAAAAATGTTTGCAATTTTTAAAAACTTTTTATTGGAAATTGTGCAATAGTTCTGTAAAAATACAACACGTGTAAAAAAATGAAACTTTTTAGCAAAACTACAATGAAGAAGCTAAAATGGTCATTAAGCGTCTTAAAAATGGGATAGCGCCAGGACCTGATGATGTGCATGAGGAAACTTCGAAGCTATTGGAGCCATTTCAAATTACAGGTCCACGAAACTACTTAACATAAACGCCCAATTTATAACAAACAATACACTTTGAGAGAGATTAGAAAAAATATTGTTACACATTATTTTTTTGAAGATAATTAATATTTTTAAAGTCTACACATTCTGTTACTTTAAAAGAAAATTAATCATAAAAATAGTAATGATACTCACACATTTATGTTCTGAGATTAGTTAGGAAGACTAATCGGTCAAATACTGTCATATAAAATAAATAGACATACCTGTAAGTTTTCCAGATTTATTTGTTTACATCATTTGTATATCCCAGGACACAAGACTTTACTAACAAATTATTTATTATATCATTATATTAGTTTTGCCATAAATAAATTACACTTTTGTACTTCACTTCAGGTTAAAATTATATAGAAACACGTTATTTTAATAATGTTTATTGATAAACTTACACCGTCTATCTGAACATATGTCTTCTCGAGGGATTTCTGTGCTCATACAAAATATTATAAGGCGTTAACCACTGATTAGTCCCGTTATTCTGCTCTTAGGCCTTCTAGTACCTCTAGCGTGATTATTGGAAGTGTTAACAGCAACCTTCCTTCTGCTAGACTCGATGTAAACAAACCCAGCTGTCATCCAAATGGGGTTAGGTTTCTGGAGTATCCCTTGGGTGAACTACCAGCTTTTAAATGATGATCAGGTGTCTGAAACATACAGTTATCATTAGATTAACATGCTAAATTTACCATATTTTTATTAATTACTTTTGTTTTAAATCTATCTTTTTCCTGGCAGTAAAAATACTTCTGTCTTTTGATGTAAATTTTGATAGGCAGGTGAACCAAGCCCTAAAATCCCTAAAACTAGGAATGGGCTAAACCCTATTAATTTAAGTGTCCTTTGACTTTTGATTGGCTTCTTGGTACTCATCATCTTTATGTAGGCCGCTTGCTGTGCTGTCAAAACCATGTTGGGTTCTCTTTTTGCTTTTGGTGTTCGAACCAGTAAGAGCTTCCCCATAGTTGGAAATTTTATAACTGAGAAAGGACGGTCGGCTATTTTGGTGGCATGTTTTGAAATAAATATGTACCTTTCTTGTAATTTGTAATATGTAAGCCGAATCTGTCAATGATTTTCTCAACAAAAAATAGTACATGAGGCCATCCAAAATCCAAGGTAAAGTGCACTTTAATAAGACCACCTAGCGTCTCAACTCACCAGAAAATGGCAGAAGAAGAAGTGATTCTCACGAAACGATTAGCTAGTGTAAGAATTCAAACGAACGAATTATTAAGCGTGTAAGAGATTTTTTAAAATTTTTAAATCCCATGCTACTGTTAATTCCAATTAGTTCAAAATCTCGACCATGCTCAGCCAGCGGAATAATTAATTTACAAATCCAATTTTTTAAAAAATAAATAATTTTTATACGCGCAGACATTACAAAATTTTTTCAACGACTGAAAACTATTGAATTTGATTGATAATGATTTATTTATTTTACAAACTATTAATACAACTGTTTAATAAACAGGAAATATATTCATTTTCCAAAAGTCTGTCGCACAATTAATAACTTGTTCTGTAAACGGAACATAATTAACATGAATTATTTTAATTTTTTTGATGATTCGAAATCGGACTACAAAAAATTTCCCCTTTTGAAACCCCTTTTTGCTAACATTTGCATATTTTTGTGCTAAGAATCGTCGCGATACTTCTCCTGATAAGGTCATATAACGAGAAACTGCAGACTCTGAAGCGGGCATTTAATCTCTATCACAGAATCATCTGTAACACCACAGGCAAGCTCCCAAAACACCATATTTTTCAAAATATAAAACCACATCGGTTTATAGATATACCAAGTTGTTTTTCGAGCTCTGCAATAACTAATTCTTAAATCTAATCCTTTTTCTTTGGCACTCTGGAACATTTTTGAACCCCCATATTTGTTAGTCACTCCATCAGTTTTTTTACAAACGGCTGCATTGATTTTAGAAGCAGTAATTCGGCCGTAACGTAGTTGGTACCATGAGGATGTTTCTTTTTGCTCATAACTAAGCTCTGTGGCATTTTCGATATCTTCTTCAGGATATTATCACTGCAGAAACCAAAAAATTTCAGCAGAATTTCTAATCCTGTTTCCAGAAACTCAAATAAAATATTGTGCAGTAAAGTTTTTTGACACTATTAGTAGCTTGTTGACTATTATTATGAACCGCTAATGGACAAATTTTTTTTGGCATTTTATTATATCAACAATTCCCCCAAAAATTCCCCTTACCCCCCGGCAACCCTACGCCTTTTTTTTTTCCGTTTCCCCGTGTAACTGCTTTGATAAACTTTATATTACTTCCAATTTGGTAGAGTCCGGTTTTTTCCAGTAACATGCCACTGTTGTTGGAGCAGGTTCTTCAGTTCGTCGGTGAACCACATAAGGAAGCCACTGCATGTTTAAAACCCCCCCGCTGAAGCCGCACAATCCAAGCACTGAATCTTGATTCTCTTTTAGTTCTTCATTAATCTCACAAACCATTGATACGGCTTTATTCTAACCTGTGCTCAGGACAGATTCTACCGCGTATTGTGCAAATGTTGCCATTTCTTCTAACTTGAACGTAACCAATGGAAGAATCTCCATATGATTTTTCCGACCTTAAAAATAGCTTTTTTTTTACAACGCAAAAGCAAAAACAATCATAAAAACTATCTTATAAAAGTTATAAACCAGTGGCGGGGTTCAGCTTACTTCAACAAGGGGGGGGCTATTATTTTAAATAAATACAAGAGCTATAGGTACTGTTTGGTTTGATAAGACTGGCACGGTATAAACAATAATCTAAAAATTACATTATGCTTAACTTACCTAGCTAGTTTAACACCGGCAAAAGTTATGTTAGGGATAAAAAGTCCCCAAAAAATTTTTACGTTCATATAAATTTGATGAATCGCCTTTCTGAAAACCCGATTCCATTGCTAAATATCAATAAAAAACGCTTAGATATCAATAAAACGTCCTGTGAATAAAACTAAAAACAAACTGTCTTTAATTTAAAATGGTAGGTACAAAATTTGTTCTAACTTCCAAACAGGCACAAGGGCGGGAAGGAATCCGGGGGATGGCCGGGCTGGGCGCTTGTGACGTCAAAAACCAATAGAAACGCGTTTTTCCACCGCTCTATTTATTCAGTTTCAAACGCGGATTTTTCAAATACTATTGCATTTATTTCGAAATTTCTTTCGGGATCTTGTTGTTTATGTTGTTGTTTAAAAAATGGCATAGAAAAATATATATGTTAAAATTTTTGCAATCTTCCTAATGCCATAACAATGTAATTTGTAACTAACTGAGGGTTAATCTAAAAGCTAGAATATTTTAGTTTAAGCAAATGATAAAAAATATATATTTTTGCTCTAAAATTATTCTACTAGTAAAATGTAAATAAAAATAAAACAATAATTTTATATAAAACATGTGCAAAAAATTGATATTAGTATTAGCGATTGTTTATATATTCGCGTTAAACGCCTGTTAAATTTTACCGCTTGTATTTTAACAACCAATTAACCGATTGACAATTTCAATTTATTAAAAGAAGCATTATTTTAGATACTTGCGGACCATGTTATCGGTAATTTTTTGTATTAAAAAATTTTCAGAGCTATTTTGTTTTGAACAATTTTTTTAAAAATTTAAACAGTTACTAGAGACGATTTAAATAATCCAATTTTAATTTTTAGGAAAAATGTTTGACCTCTAGTAGGAACCAAAAAGAATCCGAGTGCCATATTCTGGACACAAGTCAATTTGCAAAATTAACAATTTT
>JAHBCN010006969.1:0-45951 GCA_019359885.1 Listronotus oregonensis
TATATATATATATATATATATATAATATATATATATATATATATATATATATATATATATATATATATATATATATATATATATATATATATATCAGTTCAAAAAATTCGACTATTTTTTTCAAATCCTGCAGTGAAATCTTTTTAGTTGGGAAAAAAAAGGCTGTGAAAACCGGTGCTCTTAATATCAATATTTAAAGGTCGCTCATTCTGAATTTCTATTTTACATATTTTATAGCATAGGATTTTTTTCACTTTGGAATTTGATAACTTGTTTTTAAGTTTACATATTGAAAAGAGCAATACATAAATACATAAAAAAATGACTGCTATAATTTTTTCGTAAATTTACTTCTTTAATAAATTATTCAATATTGAATTATAATTAATAAATTTATCGTTTTTTTTTTAATTTTTCTTGAAAATAATATAATTTTAAGTTTTCTTTAATAGAAAAATATTTGACATTTTATTAGACCAATTAATTTCCTTTAAAAATATGTATCGCTTTTTCCAATATGTAAACTCAAAAACAAGTTATAAAATTCCAAAGTTAAAAAAATCGTATGTTATTTAAACGTAAAATAGAAATTCAGGATGAGCGACCTTGAAATATTGATATTAAGAGCTCCGGTTTTTACAGGCATGTTTTTTCACGACTAAGAAGATATTTTACTACAGGATTTTAAAAAAAGTCAATTTTTTTAATGTTTCATAAAGTGTTTGATTTAAAAGCTAACAAGGACCATTGGAAAGTCAAGTTGCTTTAGAAGAAAAACTAAAATAGGCAATACACTTTTTGAAAGGGAAAAAGAGGTTAATTTTGAAACAATCTTTTTATCTCCAAAGTTGAATTTCTAAAATAATTTAAAAATTTATTTAAATGTTTGTTATTACCTAAATTAAACAATCCCATTGCTAATTCAATACATCCAGCTAAAAAGGTGAGTAGTATGACACATTCAATGGGGCGTCCAACTGTATACGAAAAAGTAAGTAGTGCCATCAAACTTGTTGGTCCTATGGATACTTCCTTTACTGAACCGAAGAATACGTATGTGAAAGACCCAATAAATGCCGTATAAAGTCCTTAAAAAAATAATGGAATCACTTATTAATCATCTGTTCTTGAAACTTTATTATTTTTATTATTCATAAACAATTTAGCTTTACTTAATGTAAAAGGAAAATTTACAATGTTTGCGAATGATACAACTATTTTATGGAATAACAAAAATCAAATCATGGTCTAACTCTAACTTGCTTTCTTTTAATATAACTAAAACTTATATCTTAACCTTTAAATGTGAACTCAATAACATATTTTTGTATGATGAAATTATAAAATCGTATTTATGTTTTCAATTTCAATTTCATCAAGTTATGTAAATGCTAAACTAAATTTCAAAGAACATATTATATAAAAATTATGTAGTAAAGTTGCATCTACTATTAGAGTACTCTCTCATAAAATAGAAAAATTTTCCATTTTAAAATCTATTTATTTTGTTTTAATTAAATCGATTATAAGATATGGCATTTCTTTTTCGGGAAATTCTTATCTGTATCTTTTATAATCACTGTTTTTCTTGTAAAAGAGAGCAATGTGATATATTTGTAGCTATTTTTTACCATATTGTGGTTTTAATCCAGCTAATCCAGCGTAGGCAACTGACTGCGGTATCATGGTCATTCCCACTGTAAGACCAGCTATGAAATCAGCTATTATATCACCTTTCGTGTAACGTGGAAGCCATTCTAAGATATGTATTCTTTTAAGTATTGTTTTCTTTATTTTTGATCCAATGGGTGTGTCGTCCACTGGGTCCAGTACTTTTTCCGTCACTAAAAACAAAAAATAATACATTTCATAAATATTTTAAATATTTTAAAATCCCACCAGAAGTACCTACGTAAAATAAGGGCCACAATTTTATTCCAAATAAATTACATACCCAACACACCAATTTTTCTTTCCAAGTAGCAATTATACCCAAGTGTAATAACTATTTATCACATCGCTTGTTTTCCAAATCAAAATTACATGGTGGCTTAAGCAATTGAATACTAGAGTGGAGGGTACTATCGTCAGCAAAACTATGAATGGGATTGATTGTGGAAGAGAGAAGATCGTTAAGGTGTAGAAGAAACAGCGTGGGTGCCAGCACTGAGCCCTGAGGCACCCCAGCATTAATTTGGTAGAAGCTGGAAGAATGACGATCTGCGGTAACTGATATACGTCGATTAGAAAGGAAACTGGAGAGCCAAGAGCAAAGCTTAGGTGGAAGAACGTAAGAAGGAAGTTTGTTAAGAAGCCTATTATGCCAGACCTGATCGAAAGCTTTGGATATGTCAAGAGCAACGATCTGGGACTCACTTAGAAACTCAAGGGACTTGTTCCAGTTGTGTGAGAAAAAGCAAAAAACATCAGCTGTGGATCTTCTGAGACGGAATCCATACTGTCTATCATGTAATTTCTTGTGTTTTTCCAGATACTTTCTTTAAGATTTGGGAATTAATGAATTTTTCCATTACTTTTCAAACAACAGAAAGGAGAGATATAGGTCTATAATTAAAAGGGAGAGTTTTGCATTCTTTTTTGGGGACAGGTTGCACACGTGCAGCTTTCCAACTCTCCGGGAAAATGTCCGTGTCGTAAGAGGTTCGAAAGAGGCGAGTTAGGATGGGTCTAAGCTCAGAAGCACATTTTTTTAAGACGATTGCTGGTATGCCATTCAGCCCAGATGATTTTTTAGCATTAAGAGAAGAAAGAATACGCTTGATCTGTTTGACTTTAAAAATGATGCCGAACATTTTATGAGAAACAGGGGCAACTGTTGGCAGAGGAAGATTAATAGGAGGATCAAGCGTAGAATTGGCAGCAAATTGTTTGGCAAATAGTTCGGCTTTTCCTTTTGAGGTAGAAAAAATTCCATCTATAAATATTAGGGATGGAAAAGAATTTGTGCAGAAGTTTTGACTAATATTTTTGGCAAAAACCAGAAAGCTTTACTACCATTCAAGCAAGAGAGAAGTTTATCTTTTATCCGATTGTTAAAACGGTCTATTACTTTTGAGTTTGTCTGATTATACTGATTTCTTGATTCGATGCTAGCCTGTTGATTTTAGGGACTAGGGTTTTGGATAAACTTTTTGTGGACTTGAATATTTAAAAGTCTGGCTTTGTCACATGATTTAGAAAACCACGGTTTGTGATTTGAAGTTTTTAGTGTGGGAAATATAGGTCTCAATGCCTAGTTGAATTGTTTCGGTAATTTGTTTACATATTTTGGAAGGATCGTAAGTAAAAAAGTAGGTAGGATCCCGAGGGTAGCTGGCAAGGAAATCTCTCAGTCCATCCCAGTCGGCCGAGTTGTAGAGCCAGACGGTTCGTGGCGGCATGCGTTCAGTTGTCTCAGAATGTGTGGAGTAAGATACGGTGACCAAACCATGGTCAGACCGACCAAGGGGAGCAGTTACTGATGCTTGGTAGAGTTCGGGGGTGGAAGTAAGAAAGAGATCTAAAGGGTTAGAATTATGGGTGGGAACCCTAGGAAAGTAGGTAGGTTTCATAATTAAATTGGTGAGCGAGTTGCTGATTGCGAAATTTCGGCTGCTTTGCCTTGTGTATCAGTTTTGTAGAGGCTAGCCAGTCCTTATTAAAACATTAAAATCCCCGAGGACGATTACTTTGGCCAATGAAAACTGGGAAATAATATTTTCGATCTTTATTGAAAGGAAATAATAGAACGGAGACTGGTATATACAGCAGATGAATTTTGTTGAAGATCTGAAAGTAAGTTTAAGCTAAAGAATATTAGGCCTACCCGATTAGGAGGTTAGAAACCCTAGCACAAGCCAGGTCGTTGCGAACGTATGCACAAACGCCGCCATGGGGTCGAAAAGATGAAATGAGTTCATAACCTGGAAAAAGGAGGTGGGTTGGTTGATGTTTTGGGACTTATTTGGGTTTCGGTAAGAAATAGAATGTGGGGTTTGGAAGATTAAAGATAATGGTAAACAGAGTTTAAGTTGGAGTTAAGCCCACATATATTTGTGAAGGATATCAGACTTTTCGATGGTGGTCCTCCAAATGTACCCCTTGGCCGGAGATCCGAATGAAGGGGTATTTTACCTCAGTAATACTTTACTTTCGGGTGTGCCATCATCATTATTTCCTAATTTTACTATAATAAAAAAAGAAGAAAAAGAAAGAAGAGGAAAACTGAAAAAAAAAGAAGAGGAAGAAGGAATACTGGCTCACCCGCTCAGAACTCGAAATGTCCCATAGGATCTATAAGACCTAAAGACTTTACGAGTCCTTTAAAGAGCAAGTGGGGTGGTACCGCCTTAGGCGAGGAAAAGCTCCTGTACCACCTGATTCCTGTAGAACTGTTTATTATTTTTAGTTTTAGTAAATATTTACCGAAGTAATAATTTATTCTCGAGATAAATAAACGTTATTATTATTTTTAAAAGAACGACTGGCATGGGTAACAAGAGAGCAGTTAAAAAATCAAAAATCAGTCACTGAAGAAAAATAAAAATGCAAAAATTACTGGTATGTAAAAACTATTCAATAAAATTTACTGTACAAACTTTTGTTTTTATTAGGGTTATAGGTGTTGTTTTTAAGGAAATCTTTTTACTAGTTTGTGTAACTTCATCGTTTTCCCCCATAAAAAAGAGCAATACACTGTTTTTTTAATAAAAACCTTTCGTTGCTATTATTTTCAAAATAAATAAATAAATTATAGTATGTTTTACAAGGTGTTTCATTAATATTGCGAAAAAATTCAGGACGGGTTTCCTTACTTAAAAATTTTAAATAAATTCTATATACCTTTAGTAGATACAAGGTATTAAAGTTTTATTTTTATTTTTCCTAAATAATTTTTGAAATAACTTTTACAGAATTTTTTATAACATTTAATTTAAATTTAATATTTAATTTCTTAAGAAAATTTTTGGGCTACAAAATTAAAAAAAAAAATGCCATTTAAAATCTAATGCATTGATTACTTTAAATTCAAATATCTCGAAAATGGTGCCTCGTAGCGACTTTTACCAAGATACCTTTTTTACGTGAGAATAATAGAGAGATCCATTTTTCAAAAGTGTAAAAAACCCCGTACAAGTGGGAGCCCTACCAATATTAAATTCGAATTTTGCATGTCAAAAAACCCCAGAAACCAATTTTGATTCAAATATCGCCATAATTTCAAAAATTATTTCAAAAAAACAAAAATAAAAATAAACCTTTAACACCCTGTATCTACGCAACGATGCACTTCCGAACCTAAGGTTTATTTTAGGAATTCGCAATGTTTATGAAACACCCTATATGTATCTTGCTGGTATATACATTTTATTCTTTTAGAACGTTAGGCTTTATCTGAAATTACTTATTTTGCTATATTTTACAGTTTCGCTAAGTTTTATATTTCACCCAATTAGCAAAGTATATTCTTTAAATTTTGATGCCAGGGAACGAAGAAACTTTCGTATTCAAAAATAATAAACACTCGAAATAATAATAAAATTATATCTTACTTACTGCTGATTCTTAAAAGTAGTTTTTTACTAGTGCAATGTTAAAAAAGTTGGATATTTGGAAAAGTTTTCTCAATTATTGCCTTTATTCACGATTAAGTAATAGCTTTCTTCATTTAGATAAAAGAATAATTTTAGAAAGATATCATTAACAACTTCAGTGTCGTTACAGTTATTTTATTACCGTTGTTTCTTTGTTATTTTAATGCAAAATTAGAGCTTTCTAAAAATAATAACTACTATTTTTTAAGGTTTTACCCGCAGACGATAAGCCGACATAATTGGACTCAATTCAACAATCAGCAGAGCCACAGAAACGTTGCAAACTTCTAAATAAACGATGGTTTAAAATTGGAGACAAAACCAAAAAAAAACATTCAACTCGTTTTTAACCATAATGTAACATCAGAGCTGTCGGTAATTAAATTAAAATAATTGAAAAATCGTATTCTATTACGTCTCAGTAATTGAATTACTTTAATTCAATTACTTTTCGGATAATGTTATTGTATTTGGGTTATCAATTAATACGATAATGTAATCGTAATTGGTAAATGATTTTTACGAATCCCAAGTAATTTAATTATTTACAAAGTAATTTGATTTCTTATTAAGTAATTGAATTACCTAATAAATAATTGAATTACTACGAAAAATTCAATCACCTTTCTTTATGGAAAAACTGCTGAAATTTTGGCCAGCCAGAAAGAACATATTGAAACACTGCGATCCGCTTTGAATTCAGCGGATGCTGAACCTCTCCTCCGCGCCGATTTAGTATTTTCGATTGATGCTTACCTCCACCGTTTTTATACTTTTTTGTGGAAAATTCTGTTGATGTTTGGGGTAGAATAATTTTACTTTTTATTTTAGAGTCATTTAATGTTGAACTTGCCGAGAAAGTGGTTTGAATAGTGTGACGTGCACGTATGATGCATATTAGTATAAATATTTTATTTGTTTAGTATATCGTGTTTAATATATGATGTGGTAATTTAAATAGAGTAATTGCTAAAATATTTAATTACTTTTAGTTTTAATTGATAATTAAATTACTTTTAACAAATATGCTAGTAATTGGTAATCGTAATTTACTACTACTTAGATCAGTAATTGGTAATTGTAATTGAATTACTTTTTAAAAGTAATTGCGACAGCTCTTTGTAACATTTAATTCTCCTCAACTAATACTCTTTAATCAGCCAGTAGGACCCAATGTCACTGCCAAATACTTAGGTATCCACCTTGACTCAAAGTTAAATATTAAAAGACATACTTTAAATAGTTAATCGACGAAATCGCTACTTGATGGAAATCCATCTTAATTTTTAAAAATAAAACACTTAAAGTGATATTTCCACTGTTTATTGGTATACTATACAGCGATTAATAGGTCTGTAGAACCGTACTTTAAATAGTTAATCGACGAAATAACTTTATGTGGAACGATACCAAAGTTATGCTAGAAGATAAAAAACACGCTGTTACGTTTTATGTAACTAACATTCATATCATTTAGATTAAGAAAAAATATTGCATATTTTTTTTCCAATTAAACATTGCATTTATTTTTAATCCTAAAATTGATACAATTTTAAAAAAAACATTTTTGCATTTTATTTTGCAGTGTAATTCTTTAAACTCAAGAAATTTCTACTGACGTCATAGGACAGTTTAAGAATTAAGACAATGACTATTTGACGTCTTTCAGGATAAATAAATTAAATCCAAAATTAGAATTTGACAATAAAATCGAACAAGGAAAGAGGTGGATCTATTTCATTTGGTAAACAGACTCGAAATCTTATCTTACCGTAACGTTTACCAACTTCTCTCTTTTTTTCATTTTATTGTTAAGGATTTATACTTTAATTTCATTATTTACGTAACATTTATGTGGTATAAATTATAAAAAAAAAACACCTTAACCTTAACCTTCTAATAAATTACTTATTAAAATATTTGAAAAAGGGAATAATCCCAAGTGACACTATTTTGGAAAACACAAAAAAAACCTTATAACTTTTTAAGTTTAAAATCGTATTAGACACAATATTAATAGGAACGTATTTAATGGGCCCCCCCTCTAGCAGCAAAAGACGAAGCGAGGAATAAAATAGCCGCAATGTTAGAACCTAAATTTGTTTTAACCTTTATTTAAAATATTTTGTTTGTTGAACGCAATTTTAAAAAATATTTTACCGTACAAAATATTTTTGCACTATTTAAAAAGCTCTAAGTCCGACCCTGAAACACGTGTAATCATGAATGGAAAAATTTTGAATGACCCTCGCCCTCTGGCGAGAAGAAGGCGAACCTAAGGGCGTGAATATTCAATTAACTGGAATTAGCTTGTCAACCGCGCAGAATACTGCGTGCATATCTTCTCTTACAAGATAAGCAAAGAGACGGGTATACTTCCGAGCCGGTGTGATCGGTGACGAGCGTAGGGAAATTTTAACCAAAAGCACAAAATGTTGGTTTTTCGTGTTTTCGATACTTTAGGTACCAAATATATTAACAAAAACAAAAAGTTTTTGGGGGACTTTTTTGGAAGAAATCACATCTAAAGAGATTGAAAATTTGCATTCGCTACTTAATTTCTTATTTTTTTGCCCGTCGTAAGAATCGCGCTGTTTTGTATTTACGATTGAATTGTACAAAAATCGGTTTTTTTTAAATTATAAAACCAACTATTTATGAATGAAACGGACGAAAAAAGATGCCCGTACTTGGTCGTTAGTTCTTCCTTGAATATCCTGCAAATCTCGGGTAAGTCCTCTTGTTTTTTAAGTGTTTGGTACCTAACTAAGAGGTTCTTTTTATGTGTAAAATGTTACGTTTTTCAATATGGCCGCCAGTGGAAATGGGGCCTTAAGGTGTTTTAGTACAGGATCCCACTGCTCCCATTCTGCAGGTATCTGTTTTTTGATACAACCAATTTTAAATAAATGTTAGGGAAGTATGCAATGGATTAGGGATAGGTTCCCCATAAAAAATTAGCCCCAATTATCTTAATTAATTTTAGTATGATGAATTCGCTAACATAACTTGCAGCTATATTTTTTTAATGAATTTTACGACATTTGAAAGATAATAATGTCACAAATTAAAAAAAAAATGGTTGCCAGCTCTCAGTCAGCCGCAGCGTTGGGGTTATCAGCTGTAAGCAGGTATATCAGTGGTTAATTGTTTCCCTTACCTGTTTTTATTTTTAATACAAAATTATAGTTTTATAAAACAAATTACAAAAATCCATGGTTGCCAGTTGGAAAATGGCCCAAACAGGGGGGTTGCCCATGATTTCAATGAACGATTCTTGCTCCAGGTAAGTAGAGCGCAAGAAAGAAGATGCACGCATTGTTATGTGCTGTAATCAAGAGTAAATGTAGTGTCGATGTAGTGCTAGTATTTCTTTACTTTTTTATGAAACATAAATTTTAAGCATAATGACTATTTTTTGCGTGAAAAAAAACCTAAGTAAATGATGGCTCTGATTCAGATATTGACACCGATATAGACAATGAATAAGAAAAATTGGAGATATGTATAATTATAAGATTTGCTTTTAGAAAAAAGTACAATTTTCAATACATAATTTGTAAAAAAAATTGGTTTTTACTTTTTTAATAAAAAAACTTTTGAAATCAAAATTTTTTGTTTAACATCATCATTTTATGTTTCATTGCTCTGATTGACTAATGAATGTTAGTTTTGTGTGAATTGACGTGGAGTAATTATCAAAATTAAATATAATAATATTAATAAGATTTATAATACAAAAAAAAAAGATTTTAACCCAATAAAAACAGAAATATTACTATCCATGAACATTGAATGAATAAATAAAAAAAATTCTTAAAGATTCTGTGAAAACTTTTCAAGTAAAAAATACAAGTAGAAGAAAATATGATTTTTTCTCACGCAAAAAATAGTCATCATGCTTTAAAATTTATGTTTCATAAAATAAAAAGTAAAAAATACTAGAACTACATCGACACTACATTATCCCAAGTTTATACCGTACAACGAATCAGTTATTTAACTCTGTTAATTTGGATGAAGCCAGATTTGACTTTTTCATTCTTTCCTCATATTTCGCGCATGCGCTCCATGTGTCAAAAATGTTGTGATTAAATCGCAAGCTGAAGCTCGACAGGGCCGGACTGGAATTAATTTAATTAAATTAGTAAATTAAATGATATGCAGCAACTTAAGTGGTATTGGTAAAAAAAGAACCCTAGAAAACGTAATTGAGAATGATCAGTTATTTACATATAATTTGATAATAACGTAATTGAGAATGATCAGTTATTTACACATAATTTGATAGCTGGTAGGCAGGTAGGTTTAAATAGGTGGAAAAAATTGCATAAAATGATGTATTTGAAAATTTTTATTTAAAAACCGGTTAAGCCGCTCATAATAAAAGCATTTAAGGCTGGGCTACCTCAAGAGAAATTAATTTTGATGTTGAAGAACGTTGGACGAATATACATAATTGATTTATTATTCTTGTAGGTAGCCATTTCAATAAATAAAAGTCATGTTAAAAATTTGATGTGTAAGTATATTTAACAAAAATATTAAAAAAATTCGGGGTACAGTTTTATGGTCATACGGGAAAATTTTAAAAAAAAGGCCACTTTCACGTGCCGGGGAAAATAAAAAATAATGATTTTTTTTACTCATACCGAGCAAACCAAAAACAAGCCGAGAATGAACATTACAGTACCCCCTATAAAATTTAAAAAAGGAAAGACATCACACATATAGAAGTATCATCACCCAGTAAATAGCTAAATCAAAAACTAAAGTCATAAAAAAAATAATTCTTGGGTCTGCCTACACACAAGACATAGAGGAAACAAAAAATTTTTAGAGTTTCAAAAATAACCCGAAGTTTCAAGGAAGCGGGTTTAAAATTTTTTAAATAACTACCTCAGTAAAATAAAATGAATACCTATACATTTCTAGAACCACTGGATAGAAATCACTACAAAGGGAACAACCCGTCTGAATACTGATTCAGGAACTAGTTTTCGAAAAAGAAAAACTTTAAAAATATGACATGTCTTTCCTTGTCATTCTATTCTTGTTTGAATTTAAATGTATGGTTATATTACCTTTCATTTTAAATAATAGGCCTATAAAAAGTATTAAGTTTTGTGATTTTTTGTTTTGGGTGAAAGCAAATCTCTGTTTAAAAATTTTAAAGTTAAAATATTCTTGTTCTGGTAAACAAAAATGCAAAATTAGTTTTTTTGGGGGAAATTTTTACAAGGATGTTGGAAAGGAAGTTCTAAAAATTTTTTCCTTATTTTTGTGCCAATATTTGGCAAAATAGCAAAATCTTTAAAATGGCGGACAAATAGATCGACTTTCGCAGGATCCAAAATACTCAAAAAATTTGATCTGGAGACCTGAGGTTGAAACACATCCTTTGCAGAATTCTGGTATGCTCTAAAATGTGTGTACAGTACATCATCAGTTCTTGAGTCTTCGAATACGACTGACAAATTCCACAGGAATGTTTGCCTTTATTTTTGGGGTCAAACAATAGGTACCTAAATTCAATTCAACTTTATGTAAAATCTACTCACAAAAGTTTTTCTTTTGGGAAAACTAAAATATCATACAGCTGGATTGGGTTTCTTGTAATTTTGCAAAAAACAACGCACAACCAAAGGTTTTTAACAATGAAACCTGAAAATACTAGTCACCTTTTCACAAATTAATTGTCAAAAAATCCCACATTAAAAAAATCACTTAAAATCACCGAAAAATAAACAACGTTTCCCAACCTCCAAACAACTCAATACACCAGCTGACCTGACGATCAAAAATAAATTTTAAAAACCGATAGACCAACCCTGACTGGTGCGTTCACTTTCTGATTCAATCAGGTGCGGCATCTGTTCATCTCTCTGTTGTGGTAAAACTGTCGTAACAGACAAAAACAAAACTAGACCGGATTGGTTATTATAAATAAAAGAAATCGTCCTCATATAAATTTGGGTGGTTGAGCATGCCCAGAATATGAGGAAAGTGTTCCTTTGGTTGAATTCTATGGCTTCAAAACGGGTGGAAGTTAAATAACGTTCCCGTTGTACGGTATAAACTGAAACTGATTATTCTTGATTACAGCACATAACAATGCGTCATCTTCTCTCTTGCGCTTCCACTTTACGAGAATCGTTCATTGAAATCATGGCAATCTCTGTTTGCGGCCATTTCCCGACTGACAACCATGGATTTTTGTAATTAGTATATATAAAACTTTAATTTTGTATTAAAAATTAAAAAAAAAGATAAGTGTAAATAATTAACACTGATATACCTGTTTAACTGGCAACCCTAACGCTGCGGCTGACTGAGAGCTGGCAACCATTTCTTTTTCAATTTGTGACTTATTATCTTTCAAATGTCGTAAATTTATTAAAAACATAAAGTTGCAAGTTATGTTAGCGAATTAATTACAGATAATTGCGGCTAATTTTTTATAGGCAACCTATCCCTAATCCATTGCATACTTCCTTAACATTCATTAAAAATTGGTTGCAGTGGGATCTTAGACTATTTGTAGTGTAAAATCTTGCAGATTTTGTTATAAAAAATTAGAGATAGAACAACGTTTTTTTTATGTTGGGACGGTCCACGAAGGGTCAAAATATTTTAAATTTTAATAATCAGTTTTGATCACAAAAAATGCTGGGGGCCGGGTTTTTAAATTTTGAAGCTGTTTTTTGCACGACCGACCCGGAGGGAACAAAATCACTTTGGTCCTCTGAAACTCTGTGTTCAATATTAATGTCTTAGCTTGGTGTGGAGGACTTTTCCAAATAAGCGACTTACGGAACAGTTATTACTGCGTTCTCTGTAACATCCTGGATTGTTTCGGTTACCCTTTTTAAATATTGACACCAAGTAGGATCTCTTCTTCTTCTTCTTGTTTCCTGGGAGCCATTTAGATTTACAACTGGAGGCAGCGCAGCTTCTTGGGCTTTTTGTGCCTAATCTACCATTATCTTTTATACCAATCCTTCCATTAGTCTTGTTCCTTCTACAAGTCTGTATAACCCCGAGATTGTGTTGATATATTCTTGTGGGCTTATTTTCGGTTGCCCAAATAATGCCTGTCTTTTGTGATTCAATGCTTCACATTCGCACAGGATATGGTTGGCTGTTTCTTCTCCTTCGTCGCACATTCTGCAACTTGGATTCCCATTGTATAAGCCTATCTTGTGAGGGTGTCCTCTTAGGTTATCGTGCCCTGTTAGCAGCCCTACTCTTATGCAAAGTATTTTCCTACTTTGTCTGAGTAGATCGTTCTTCGTTCTTTTGGATGGGCCCCTTATAAAACGTTTTCCATATCTTATTCGACTGAGGCTCCACCAGTATTTCTCGTATTTGTTTCGGATCCATTTCTTGGTTTGTTCCCGTGCTGTGGTTTTGGTCACTTCAAGGGAAGGTTCTGGTCTAAAATATGGTCTGGATGACTAAGGGAAGGTTCTAGTCCAAAGTATGGTGTGGATGATCCCTGTCTCGCTAGGTTATCCGCTATTTTGTTGCCTTTCCTTTCATTAAATCGGCACTCTGTTTACCTTGGTAACAGGTAATCAATCTTGGATCTACGCGTATGAGCCGAAAACCAAGCAGCAGTTGATTACATCGTTGTTTTAAGATGAACCAAATACCACAAAAATTGTTCGCAGCACTTCGAAACAAATGATTACATATTTTTTTGGAAATGCTGACCATGTAGCCACACAACCTTTAGGGCAACGTAGAAATGGTTAATTCTAAACGATACACAATTCTTTGCTTGTCCGACGTCTAAAATAAGGAAAACAAACAAGCGCCGTAGGGTCATTTTTTATCAAGACCATGCTAGCTGTCACCCATCTCGTCTTTTTCGCGATTCAATTTTTCTTGAGCGTTTTAGTGGATCAACGAAAATCGAATAAAAATAACTGTGAGAACATAACTTTTCATTTTAATCATTCAAGTTTTGTTATATTCTCACAATTATTTTTATTCGATTTTCATTGATTTAATAAAGTTGATCAACTAAAATTAAATCGTGAGAGTGCGCCTTAAGCCGTATTCTCACAATTCGATTTTGGTTGATTAACTTTAGTGGATTAACGAAAATTGAATAAAAATAACTGTAAGAACATAACTTTCTGTTCTTGCAGTTCTTTTCATTCGATTTTCGAGCATGCGGCTTTGAAAACCAAAAATTGTATGGTGGATTATCCTCTGTGCAGTCCTGATTTGGCACCAGTAACTTTTTTTGTTTTTGTATGACAAGAATAAATTGCATGGACAACGCCTTTCGTCGACAGAAGAAACCGTTGATGCATCCAAAATTCATGTTTTGGAGGTGTCGTAAGCAGAATAGAAAAAATGCTTTGACAAGTCCTTCGAACGTACGCAGAAGTGTATAGATCATAAGGAGAATATTTTGAAAAACAATGAATGACCACTTACTGGTTTTATAATATCAGGCTGAAAATATTAATAGCGCTTATCGTAATAAGTTGGTGATAATTTAATTCTATTTCTTATTTTAAATAAATTTAAACTCTGGAAAAAAATCGTGTATAATAAAGATATAAATATTGTTTTCCTTTACTTTAACTTTTATGTACAAAGAAAAAATATTTTATTTTCTTTTTAAAAAATTGTTATTGTTTAAGTCAAAATCCCAAAATAAATACAAGTTTGTTAAGAGTGGAAACATTATTATTATACTATAGAACGTTAATGTGTAGCCTGCATTTAAGATTACTTAAACCAAGGTAGAAGGGCTTTGGTCTCTTAGTATGGTAATCTTTATAATCTAAATATGTTTAAGTTTAACGCTTCCTTGAAGGTGTTAGACAATGTTATGGTTTAACGTTTAGGTTGGTATGTATTAACAACAGTTTTCTAATGATAATTATTAAATTATTCTTACACATATATATATACTAGCATGTGCTGTTCGGGAGAAAAAAAGGCAATTTAATGATAGAAGCAAGCCACATAGCACAGTTGTTAAGGGCGACATTTTAAGCGATTTGACCTGAGACGCATAAAAATTCATCCCGTAGGCCTCGAGATTTCGCTATTTTTTTCAAAATGGTGGCCAAAAAACCACTAAAAGTTGTTTTTGCGCAAGGTCTACATGATAATACTCTTACGGCCGAGTGATGATCGCGTTGTTAAATTTAGCAATGGACTTAGCAATTGTTAAAAGTTAACAACGGTTTAGAATGTTTAACAAAACGTCATTGTCAGTGTTATTCAATGATTTTAGTAGGCAACCTGTCAAAATCTGAATTTTGTTAAAATTCTAAACCGTTGTTAACTTTTAACAATTGTAAGTTAAAACGGTTTAGAATGTTTAACAAATGTCAGATTTGACAGTTGCCTACTAAAATCATTAATAACACTGACAATGACGTTTTGTTAAACATTTAAACCGTTGTTAACTTTTAACAATTGCTAAGTCCATTGCTAAATTTAACAACGCGATCATCACTTGGCCGTTATTCTTATAATTTGGGAAAGGGAAATTAAAAAATATACTAATACAAGGCTTAGGACCATGTTTGACCTTAAAAAAATATTTAAAGTAAAAACCAATAAAAATAGAATTTAACAAAGATTTTGGTTTTTTTAAAATAATAATGTAAAGTTATCGACATGAAAGAGTGTAACAAGGAAATTAAAATATGTTAAAAAATATAATTGTTTCAATCAAAGTTCATTTATATGCTTCTAAATAAAGCAGACAAAAAAAGAAAAATTTAAAAATCTTCTTAAAACCTTTAAAATATCAACAAGTTTAAATTTATACAATAACGAAATTTTATTTAAAGCGATTAGAGGTGTCATTACGAACTTCTACAAAGGTATTTCTACAGGAACCAACATCGGTTTTCACCAGGAGTCGGAAATAGAACGTGGAGATGTCTAGACGCGTCGTGGTGAGCACCAGATACCTTAGCAAGGTCGACCAACTTCCTGCAGAGATAAAAGAGATTAAGGATGTAACTACGTCCAGTACCAGTCTTGGTTACCACCTGGAGCCGGATATAGGACATAGAGAGGGAGAGACGTGTCATAGTAAGCACCGGGTGCCTTAGCCGAATTAACCCACTGCCTGCAGGTATAGAAAGGTTTTAAGGTGGAACAGAGAACCTCCACGAAGGATTAGCCACTCCAACCATCAGCGGTAACCATTGGAAATCCCACCCGGCCCTGGGTCAAGTCTAATAACTAGGGTGACCATTGACCTAGGTGGCTGCGCTTTTCTAGGAAGGGGGGATAGGTTCTATGGTACCGTATTCTGTTGAAATTAAACACGGTAATCGCCAACAGAGAGGATAGTTTGACCATACCAGACCGATTAGGATACGGCCGGCGGAACGGCCACTGAGAAATGAACCAACCATGAACCGATTCAGTGATGCAAGTGAGAAAGATTTATTTGAGAACCAACGAGTCTTGCTAGCAAGAGAAAGAACCCTATTCACATCTACTACAGAGAAAATTAACTAACGAACTAGGCGTCTTAGTGAGGATGATAATCCTTTTGAGTTAAGGCTAGAAGAACAAATTCCACCCATTGAAGCTCGTGATGGAGACATATCGCTCAACGTAAGAAGTACCTTGCCCAGGGAAGGATTGGAAAGTTAGAAAGAAGGATTTTTGGGCAAATAAACCGAGTAGAGTCGGATGCTCACCCCTTTACCAACAAAAACAATATCCGCAACCCGTATTAGAGGAATACTACCCCTTTAGACAAAGCAGAACCAAAGAAGACGAAGGAATAAAGGCACTTGACACCAGAGCAGTATCTGGTGCCCAGAGAAATGGTTTATGGACGATCAACAGCATCTGAAGCCACAAAAGTTAATAAAGCAAGGATTCCGAAGGAAGAAAACACTAAAGTAATTCAAAAAACACTGGAATAAATAACCAGAATTTCCTGACTTAATTTACCAGTACCATGGAAAGAAAGACCCAAAGACTCAGTGATGGTAGCCCCAAATTACGCGGTTGAAAATACGAAAGACAGCGGAACTGTTTCTGGGAAATAAGAAAAATACTAGTGGCGTACATTAAAATAAATTGTTTACATACGTTAATTCGAAATTATGCGGTATACGTTTAATAAAAAATGGAAAACAAATGAACGGTAACCCGATAACCGAAAAGCATCACCTTCTCGATTCAGGTTTACTGAACGTTTGTTGGGGCTTTAAAGCCTCCTTTTACAGCGGAGATATCGTTGTATAAATAAAATATCAAGTAGGCCGTATTTTTTACACATTTTGAACCGTGCGAAAAAAAATAATACACAGGTGTATGAAATTAGTTACTTCCAGTTTTTGTTTTCCGTATGTTTATTGGTGTTTTTATAGCAGTCATAGAAAAAATTATTTGAATTGAAACAAAGGAGATACGACATAAATTTAACATGTTTCTTAATGAGACACCTTACTTATTGGTTTATTTTTGAAAGTGTCTTATTTTCTTCGATACGTTTAGGTAAAAAGGATAATATATTTATTTTTAGTAATGATGGAATTAATTTAAATTTTAAAAAAATATGGGGTTTAAATTAGAAAATTTCCAAAATATAAAACCCAATATTCTTTAAAAGTCTATTGTTTAGTTTTTACCAATATCTATTAAAAGTGGTAATGAACGCTAGATAGAATAATGACTTTTTGTGTTTTGGCATTTTAAGTATTGATTGTTTTCTATTTTTATTTTCTAATTTAAATCGCAAAGGAGGTGTGTAAAGATAGGCCGTTTTTCGCCCATCATATTTGTGAAAATTCAAAGTTTCAATTTAGATCATTTTATGATATTTATAAGAAGTATCTTTATTTACATTTACAATTATGGTAATAAAAAATCAGTGGCAAGCACCAAAAAAACTTTAAACTTGCTATTTTTATTGCATTTTTTCTGTTTTACACGGTTTTTGATCTTTTATTTTAAAAAACTTCATGATGCTCTTAACGCACCAAAATAAATAAATACTGGTTTATAAGCTTATTAAGTGTCATATTAAAGATAAAAAAATAATGTTGTTGCACAAAGCGCATCATATAATTTTTTAAAATAAAAGTTTAAAAATGTGTAAAATTCAATAAAAATGGTAAGTTTTAAGGTTTTTTTGGTACTTGCCATTTTGGTTTTTTTTAACCAATTTATTGTAGATGTAAATAAAGATAGTTGGACTTATTATAAATAAGTATAATAAAATGCCTTAAATTGAAACTTTGAATTTTCACGAATATGATGGACTAACCACAACTAACCCAACTCCTCTCTCATATGACTTTAATTAATTATGTTGTTACTAAAAACGAATACGAAATCCTTAAGAAAATGTTACTTTCAAACAGCCTTAGTTTAGTACATATGAAAAATTATTAATACTTACTGTTAAAGTCCCTTTTACCAACGGCTAACTTTTTCTAAAAGAAAATTCAATGGTGATAAAGACCCAGTTACCCAGTTACCTCAAACAATATCGACACAAAAGCAGTTGTAAATAATAAAAACTAAGTGAAATAATTTTTAAGCTATAATGTCGCATTGTAATCTGTTAATTAAAATATTTTACTAAATATAAGCCAAAACTAAATAATGGTCTTGGGTAAATATAAATAGGTGTTACAGAGTGATTTAAAATTATGTTAAGTTTTATAAAAGAAGATTAAATAGCATACTACATAAAAAAGCCAACCAACAGAGCAAAAAATGTGTTCATTTTTACACTTAAATTTAGCCGGAAACAACCTGTGCCACCTTTTAAAACATGGTAAATAGATGAAAACCCCGGGTTTGTCCCCAGCGAATTTGTTTATAGTAATTGTTTAAACAATAAAAACTGTAAACTAAAGTGAAGTCTAACTCAAAAACTATTAAAGATATCGCAGCGCATAGGCCAATCAATAGAAATTTTTTCGCAAACCCTAAATTCAGCCGGAAACAACCTGTGCCATCTGTTAAATAAATAGATTAAAACCCCGGTTTTGTTCCCAGCGAATTTTTACAGTAATTGTTTAAACAATAAAAACTGTCAAAAAAATATTTTTTTAGTTTTTCGCCTATAACTCAAAACTATTAAAGATATCGCGACAATGGGACTATTTTAGAGAATTAAAAAACCTACAAAATGGTTGTTTATAAATATTTTTCCGAGCATTTCTAGCCGAGAAAATGCAGAAAAACTCCGAAAATTGGCATTTTTTCAAAAAATCTGCGTTCGGTATAAAGATTAAGAAGTAATTTTTCGGGAAATGATAGCTAATAATATGTAGTTTAACTATGCAGAGAATGGTTTCTGTCGGATTTATAGTTTTTGATTTATCGCTCATCAAAAATTTAAGGGCTTTATTTGCGAGGCTCACTCGAATCAATATATTTTGATTCTGAAAACGGCATATGTAAGTAGAGATCAAAATCTTTCTCTCCATATTTTGAATTTTTCGCTCAGGGGTGGGAAATTGGTGGAAAAAGTCTCTGAAAGTCGTGCGAAACGCGAAAAACGACGAGCGAAGCAGAGTAAAGTAGCGGTAATGGGGGAGCGAGGCAACGAAGGAGAAATGCATATTAGTCCGGGTAAATCTGTAATTTACCGTTAAATTATTTTGGAAGGTCCTAAATCAAGACGAAACCTTTTGCATTTTCTTAAGAAACAGATCAACTACAAACTGTCGGAAAGAAATAGTGGATCCTATGAAGAGGGTTCTTTAACCTTTTACCCCCCTAGCATAAAATTATTCCATAAAAACGTTTCTTTTATAGTTTTTTTGGGCCACTAAATTTAAATATAACATTAGAAATTATACTTGAGGGCTTAGAAAGGCTTAGATGGGTTAAATTCACCCTTTTTTACCCTCTGCACCCCTAAAACATACATTTCGCTAAAAAATCCCATTTCTATTAGTGCATATAGGTTTTTTGGGTCACTGAATCCGAATATAATATTAGAAATTATATTTGAGGGCTTAGAAAGGCTAAACTTTCCCTTTTTTACTTCCTACACCCCCAAAACATACATTTTGCTAAAAAAAAGTTTTTTGCCATTAAAACCTATATGTAACAATAAAAATTGGGATTTTTTTTTTGCGAAATGTATGATTTAGGGGTGCCTGTTCTAGCCCTTCTAAGCCCTCAAGTAACATTTCTTATGTCATATTCGAATTCAGTGGCCCAGAAAACCTTAAAAGAAACGTTTTTTTTTGGAATAGTTTTGTGTTTGGGGGTAAAAAGGTGAAAAATGTGTTAAAAAAACCTTTTTATATGATTCACTATTTTTTCCGACAGTTTGTAGTTAATCTGTTTCTTAAGAAAATGCAAAAGGTTTCATCTTGATTCATGACCTTCCAAAGTCATTTAACGGTAAATTACAGATTTACCCGGACTAATATGCACTTCTCCTTCGTTGCCTCGCTCCCCCACTACCGCTACCCTATTCGCTCGCCGTTTTTTGCGTTTTGCACGACTTTCAGAGACCTTTTTTACCGATTTCCCACCCTCTAAGCAAAAAATTCAAAATATGGAGAGAAAGATTTTGATCTCTACTTTCATATGCCGTTTTCAGGATTAAAATATATTAACCCGCCTTAAAACGGTAAGCCTCGCAAAAAAGCTCTTAAATTTTTAATGAGCCCTAAATCATTAAACTACATATTATTACCTATCATTCCCCGAAAAATTACTTCAATCTGTTAACCGAACGAATATATGATTTTTGAAAAAGGTCCATTTTTGAGTTTTTTCGAATTTTCTCGGCGAGAAATGCTCAGAAAGTTCCATAAGAACCATTTGTAGGTTTTTAATTTTAAATAGTCCACTGACACCATACGATATATCTGATAGTTTCTGAGTTATACGCCAAAAACTAAAAAATTACCTTTTTTTACAGATTTTATTGTTTAAACAATTACTGTAAACAAATTCGCTGGGGCCAAAACCGTGGTTTTCATCTATTTATCATGTTTTAACAGATGACACAGGTTGTTTTCGGCTAAATTTAAGTGTGCGAAAAAATCTCTATTGATTGGCCTATGCGCTGCGTGCTCAATATCCTTGGTTTGGGAATACAGGCCTCTTAAAAAAAATGGAATACTGACTTCCTTAATCGCCTGTGTAATAAAAGCAGTACACACATGCAAGGTCAGTCTCACAGGTATTTCTGAAAATAACTAGGACTAGGCAACACTGCATGAAATGAAGTTTGAGTACAAAAGGGTCGCGCCCCCAAAAAAGTATTGTCTCGGTTTTTTGGGATGCAATAGAAACTTTGTTTATTACTTTCAAAATGGTGAAACCACGAACCCATTATTTTATGTAACCACTTGAACCAAGTCGATGTGACAAATTGTAAGAAAAGATGTGGTTTACACATGAAATATGTACTACAAGCAACTTCTTTCTTAAGACACCATGTATGTTGCGTTTGTTTTAAAATAAAAGTATAATAAATTCTACTTGTTTTATATCCTTATAAATTTAGATATACCATCTTATATATTTACTTTGTAAATACATAATACAGTTAATTTACGAATTTTATTTTTTGGTAATATAACAAACCAGGATGTGAAAACGGAACCTCCAAACTTGTTTTTTGGATTTATTTACTGTCCTGTACTGGTTTTAAAGGATTTAGAACTTAAAAAGAAAAACTAAACCTATATAATATCACTTTTGCGCCCTTCCTATTATTTGTCACATATTGTCACTCCGGAAGAAAAGTGAGATAATCGAAAGCCCGGAAATGCAATTTTTGTGTTATATGTAGAAAATCAGATAAAATATGAAAAAGAATAGTTACAGAACCTAAATTCCGAAATCAGCCACTGACGCACTATATTCTTTTTCATCCCGCTGAGATTGTAGGGTCGTCGCCCCACAAAAAGAGTCACATTTTTACTTAAACAAAATTTAAAAGTATTTATATAAATATTTTTATAAGAGAAGTGACTCTTTAATTGTTGTGACTGTTTTTGTGTCAGTTTTAATTAACCTACTGATTAACATTAGGTACGAAAAAAACATAGTGTGAGTGACTCTAGTTGTGTTAATTTATTATTTTCAGAAAAAGGAACAAAAGCCAAAAAAACATAGTCTTTTGTTTAAAATCAAAATAATTTAAAAATCATGATATGCTAGCAATATGGTTAACGATTCCGTTTTTGGGTAAAAAATATTTGATGAATATTTAATTACTGTTTACGTAGTAACACTTTAAAAATTCCAAATTTTTTTGTTGATCATTTTCTCAAAATTAATTTTTTTGAGTTATGCCGCTTTTCTTCTGAGGTGATAATATGTTATTCTCAAAAAAACAATTTTTCTGAAAATTCTTAACTTTAACTTCGGAGAAAACTATGGAATATGCAAGATGGTGGCTCACCACATTCTGGCGCAATACATAGCCAATATTGCAACCGATAAACGAAATAAGAAAATTATACAACAGTAAAATGACCTCCACCTTCTCCAGATTTAAATACGTACGACTGTCTTTTCTAGGGCGCTGTTAATAAAAGAGACGCGAATTTTAAATACACGTCATATTTTTAATAATCCAGAGACATTAAGCTGGATTTAGTGCTTAATTGACGGTCAGCGCTGTCATCGGTCGAACGGAGCTAACACTTCACTCAATTAGTCCCGCGTCTAGCCAAGTTTTAAAACCTTTTTGAAAATTTGGGCATGGGGCGGGTTAAGCGGGGGGTGCCGGAAATTATTTTTTTCACTTATACAAAATAAAAAAGGTGATAAAACTGATACGTACATTCTACTTTGAATCTAGGTTGTAATTTTAAATCGAACCTATCAAATAATAATTTTCATATTATAAATAAGTACAAGTGGGGCCCGGCACCCTTCGCACCCTATGGATACGAATTATTAAGCTTTTTTTGCTATTGATATAGTTTTACCTTCCTCAAGATAGTCGATGAACAAAATACCATGAGTGTCCCAAAATACGAATGCCATAACTTTGGCAGCTAACTTTTAAGTTTTTGGTCGTTTTGTAGTTGTGGACGACAAGTTTTATTTGCTAAACACTAGAAGCGTTTCAGTTTTCTTATTATTTAATGCGTGTTGACAGATTTTTAATTTGTGGAATTCTGTGTTTTTAGTTCAAGTGTAATGCTCCTTTCGTTTGATTAATAATCACCTGCATAAAATTTGTTACATTCACAGGAAATCATATAAATAACATTCTTTGTATTTTTCTACATTGATTTTTTTATATAACATTTTTCTGTATAAGTGTCAAATGTTGCAGATTATTTTGACACCGCACTTTATAGTGACTTCTTTTTTATCTTTGGATAGTCCACTAAGATTAAAAGTCTAAATACTAATGTAGCTTGGATGTATTGATCCTAATACAAACATTAAAAAAAACGCAAAATTAATTTTTAAATTTTTATTAACAAAAACTTCAACAAAATACACATATCAAAACAATACTACCAATAGTCAAGAATTTCAAAAATTAGGACCCAATTATAACTCAATTGCACATTTTTAGCAAAAAATAATAAAAACATCGATTTGCCCTAAAGTGTATTGACCGAAAATATGTAAAATATTTTCTATACATTAAAATAAAAAATAATTGACATATAATTTATGTACATTTATAGCCTAAATGAAGTTACAGCGTTAAAAATATTACATTTATTTATCCCACAATTCACTAAGACGAGACGGTTTAAATTAAATTCTGGTCTAATGGACAGTATTAAAATATGTTAATGTTCGTTTGAGAATGACAAGCAAAAACAAAAAGTCGCCCCATTGGACAATTACATTTGTGTTACCGTGAAAGTCCGAAATTGGTGAATGATAAAAATTAAAAAAACTGAACGACAACTAACCAAAACTAACCACAACTAACCATAATTATTAGTTTTAACCAGAACGCACCAAAGTTGTTAGTTTTGGTTAGTTTTCGATCAGTTTTTTTTTAATATTTGACATTCACATTCACCGGTGAATGTCAAATATAGAATATATATGTCGACATTCAACCATTTTCGGACTTTCACAGTAACATAACCATGGTTACCGACTTTTTTGTTCAGTTGTCAATCTCAAATGAAAATGAACAGATTATAGTTATACACGATATAGGGGTAGGTAAATAATAGCAAAGAGAATAAAATTCTATAGAGAATCGGTCTGGTCTGGTCTCACTGGATTTATGAACGGTACAATTGCCACTCATTCCTTTAAGTGGTAATGTTAGATGGCGCCGTAAGCAAATATTTTTAATATAGTAGAACCTCGATAAGCTGAAGCTCAAGGAAAAGGTTAAACATTTTAAGTTATTGAGTTTTTCACTTATCGAGAGTTAAAGTTAGCGAAGTTTTAAGCTACAAATTTTGACTTAGCGAGGTTAAGTTAAAGGATATGTTAGCATATTTAATTTTCCTTTTATTTTACGTTTTCTTTATTATCTTTCAATTTTATACGTGTATTATCGAGCTATTTTAATGAAAGACTAAAGTTCAAAGCAATAAAGTTTCAAAGAAAACCTTGTTTGTGTACCTAATTACTGCGAGTCACTGATAAATACTTTAAGTTATGGAGGTCACCAAGGGTACTACTGTAAGTTATTAAAGGCCAATAGCAAAATTCTTCGTTTAAGTCAGGGGTCTCCAAACTACGGCCCGAGGGCCACATCCGGCCCGCGGACAGATTTTGTCCGGTCCGCGGAGAGCTAGCATACTTGAAAACTCCTTTTAGAGAACAAATAATTTTTATAGCAAATTAAATTTAGTTTACTGAAGTATTCTAATTTTATGTTGAATAATTATTAATATGACATCTACATTGATATGGTCATGGGCTAACTCCGCTAACTCATAACATTCTTGTAGGCTTATTGTTATTGTTTTTGTGATAAGTTGGATAAAGAAACACAGAATTGTAATGAGTAAAGACATGTATAATATGCAGAAAATTTAACTTCAGTATATAATAACTAACAAATTATTGAAATGAATCCAACTAACATTTTATACATTTAAATAATCACATAACTTATAACAAACATAATGACATATGAAATATAATGAGATTTATGTAATTGAGATTTTCCACCGACAAGAGTTTGTAGTTGTGGACTAATTTTACTTGTACCAACTATTAAAAGAGATTTAAGATGCTCATCAGTTAATTTCGATCTGTAAACATTTTTTGTGTACTTCATTTTGGAGAAGGTTTTATCACACAAATAAGTAGTACCAAAAACAGAAAACAGACCACGAGCAAATTTATGCAAATTATCAAATTGTGTCAGTGGAAGACTCTTATAAAATTCCAACAAAGATGAGTTTTGATATTTGTTCTTAATTATATCACTGCATTGTAGATCAATCATTTCCATTTGAAGTTCCGGGGCTAGGGTTTCAATGTCAGTATTAAAAGGATTCTGAAAAATCTTAATTTGATTCGCAATGGCATCAAAGTCCGAAAAACGAGTATCAAAATTTATCTTCAAAGCACTCAAAGTTTCGATTGCAAAATCGATAGGAAACTCAGTCTCAGTAGTGTGGCTGAATATTTCACATGTTTTAAAATGTGAAAAACATTTACTTCGTAGTTGTGATTGAAACAGTCTCAATTTCTTCCGGAATGATTTGATATTAGTGTATAAATCAGGAAGATGCTGATTTTCTCCTTGCAATCCCAAATTCAGTTCGTTCACATGATTTGTCAAATCAAAATAGAATGCTAACTTCCACAGCCATGCGTTGTTTTGTAATTCAGTACGAGGGCGATGCTTTTCATTCAAAAATTTCGATCACTGCTCGAAGTTCAAAAAGCGCTGAAGGACTTTCCCACAACTAAGCCAGCGTACGGCAGTATGATAAGGTAAGTCAGTTTATCCAATCTCTTCAATAAATTGTCGGAATTGTCGGTGATTCAGCCCAAAAGATCTGATAAAATTAACAGTTGATATGACTGGTTTCAGAACGTCAGACATATCCAAACATTTTCCGCACAAAGACTGTTGATGAATGATACAATGTAAGACTAATGGTTTTGAACCACCGTCATTTTCTACAGCCTTTGACACAAGAGCGACCACTCCTTTATCTTTCCCACTCATGTTTTGCCTCCATCAGTTGTAATACATTTCAAGTTTTTCCATCGAAGGTTCTTTTGATTAATGGCCATTTCAACTCCTTTAAAAATATCTGTACCAGTAGTTGTGCCATGAATACTATACATATCAAGATTCTTCGTGCACTTCATAGCTTTTATCTACTCCTCGAATATAAATCAACACCTGAGCAGTATCTGACACATCCGTTGACTCATCCAAGGCCAAAGAAAAACCCCTCAAAATGTCCATTTTTGTCGAACAGTTGAGAGGATATATTTTCAGCGATGTTTTCTACCCTTCGAGCCACAGTGTTTGCTGACATACTGACAGTTTTTAATAAATTTACCTTTTCAGGGCACATTTCTTCGGCTACTGCAATTATGCATTCTTTGCAATTTCAAGAGCCACACGAAAGCTGGCACGAGTTGCAGCCTATTGTTCAGTTTTGAGTTTTGTAAATGAAGATTGCTGCGATTTCAATCCGCGCTGCATAGCTTCGAATTTTTCTGTCCGCAAACTTCCTGTATATTTTGAGTAATTTTAAAAATGTTTTGTTTCATAATGACGTTTAATGTTATATTCTTTGAGAACAGGGTATGCTTTCATTGCAAATCAAACATAGCGCCTTGTTACTGGACTCAATTACGAAATACTGAATGTTCCACTGATCTTTGAATTTTCTGCATTCACTATCAATTTTTCGCTTCTTTTCCATACTACTAATTCACACACAAAAGCAACAATTCAAATCAAAATACTGTTATAAAGATGTCTTAAACTTAAACACGCACAAACACGTTTTAAGGAGGTATGCAATATTTTATTTAACAACAGTGTCATAGGAACTGACTTGTGGTTGCGCCACTAGCCTTCTTATATATTCCAATTACTGCCATCTAGAAGTGAGTGGAAGACACCAGAACTTTCTCGAACCAACGAGATTATTCTGTACGTGCTATTAGCGCCATCTGTTAGCGATAGAAGGTACTACCTATTTCCGCTTGTGTCCACCAGATGTCGTGTCACGTTACTCCTCATGGCTCGTACTCTACGACTAATCTAGAAATTACAGATAATGACAGGAAAATTAATAATATGCAGTGTTGCCGTTTTGCGGATTTTAGTCCGATTTGCAGCCTTTTTTAAACGTTGTGTACTTTTTCGGACTTTTTTTTTCATCAGTGGACTATTTGACTTCTTACCACCGGCAACAATGATAATATGGTTTTGGCCCTCGGAACTTACTGGAGTAATCAGTATGGCCCTAAGGCTGGAAAGTTTGGAGACCCCTGGTTTAAGTTATAGAGTTCTTATACTTTCAGTAACAAAGGTTTTGCTTTGAAGGGAAGGGAACACAAAAAAAAATTAAGTTGCCGAGGTTTTTACGTTATCGAGGTTTGACTTATCGAAGTTCTACTGTATACATTCAACTGAGTGCATTTAAAGTCTCGAGAAGAGAATGAAATGTAGTCAAATTTATGTATAAAATATTTGGCGGTAGCTATTTATTTTTGATAATAGTTACTTTATTTATAGGCCAATACAATTTTCTGATATACTTTATAAAAACACAACAAGGACAAAAAAGGCTATATTGGTGGCTTTCCCCCTATTAAAAAAGAGAGAAATAGCCATCTTGTGTATTATTCAAGTAATATTACGTTGTCAGGCAGTCAGTCGATTACTTTCTTAGCTATCCTATTTAGATAACTATAAACAACTATAGGGCCTAAATACTTACATACTTTTTATGTTTTGGCATTTAAAGTATTTACTGTTACTTTTTTAATTTTTTTAACACAAAATTCTGTTTATTGAAACGTTTTGAAAAATGAACCAAGAAATAAAATTCTCATCAAGAAAAATTCTGACGTATATCTTTTTTTTCTAATACTTCGCTTTAAAATATCCTCGGATTGCTTTTACATTCTTGAACGTTCTTTTACTCACAATGAATGGAATAAAATAACCAACATAAACTTACACAAAAGTCGGTGCGAAAAAATTAGGGGCCTACATTTTTTTCAGGTCGGTGCCAGATATCGAATAAGCATTTTTAGTAAGAGCCGGATTTTTTTTTTTATATTAGATTTTCTAAGGCTGACCGCCTCAAAAAACTGTAGCCCTTAATTTGTTTCGTACCTATTTTTGATTTGGTTTATGTTGGTTGATTCAGTGTATATACGTCGCACCCACGTGGCGTAGTTGTCCATTTCGTGAACTGGATGTCCAGTTCGTGAAGTGAAACCGGATAGTGTAATAATATTTTATTTCACCATCTGGACAATTTTTATGTCCAGTTCATGATATGGATATGTAATTTTTCCATTTAGAGAAGCGAGAATATATTACACCATCTGGACACAAAAATCACCCAGTTTCTGTACTGTATATTTGGCATTTGTCCACTTAGTGAAACAATCAGTCGTCGGTGTAAATAGATAAATGCCAAATGTACAGTACAGGAACTGGATGATTTTGTGTCCAGATGTTATAATACCGTCTCGTTTCACCAAGTGGAAAAATGGTATATTCATTTCATGAACTGGAAAAATATTGACCAGATGGTGAAATAAAATATTTAAACTATCTGGTTCACTTCGGACATTCAGTTCATGAAATGGACAATTACGCCATGTGAGTGCGACATAAAATTAAAATTTATTCCTTAAATTAAAAACATTTTCCAGGGAGGTTAAAAAATTTTAGACTTATTTTATTTAAAATTTTTATTTTTGTTTAACCGATTAATTACCTTCAAAAGTTAGAAAAAAAAAGATAAATATTCTATGTTTTAAAATTTCCATGGCACAACGCATTTGGTAAATTAATTAACTCTATAGTTCTTTTTTCTTATTTAAATTTTTGTTCATTTTTTGATTAAAACATTAAATTAATATAATTACTTTATCTTTAAATTTTAGTTTTTTTGAAAAAGATAGGGAAAAAAAACAAAGCAAAATATATTTTTTTAAAGAAAAAAATAAACCAAAAATACACCCAAGAAAAAAAAAGAAAATTTTTATGAATTCTTTTCCTTTTATCCAAAAAGTTTTAACTAAAAAATTAAGTGAACAAAAAATATTTTTATTTTTGCAAGGCGCTTTTTATAAAATTTAATCTAAAAGGGGAAAGAAATCGATTAAATAAAAGATACCTTTTTTTAAAAAAAATAAGAAGGAAATTGAGATAAAAAATATATTTTTTTAAATAGAAAAACAAATAAAGGGAAAAAATCAACTTTCTGATTAATAAAAATTTTAAAAAAAATTTTCAATAAATTGGGGAAAATCATATTCCTAAAAAAAAAAAAATTTTAAATTATTAAAACCCATAAATTTTTTAAAATTTTTTTTATTTATTTTATTAAAAGGGCCCTTTAAATTAAAAAAATTTTTCCCATTCCCCTAAAAAAGAAATTTTTAAAAAAATTACCCACTATTTTTTTGGGGAAAAAATTTTGAAATCCCAAATTTTAAATTTTTATTTTAAAAAAAATTTTTTATTTTTTTTTTTTTTTAAAAGTTTAAAATTTTTTTAGACTTATACTTTTTTTTTTGGCGGCCATTTTTAGTTTACCTCGGAACCGCTTTTTGGCTGAAAACAAGTTTTGCGTAAATGGTTATAACTCAGGTAATTTTTAAGATATCAAGACCAAATAAAAACTAAAATCACCAAAATTAAATTCTTTAGATTTTTTGTTAAACACAATACATTCTAACTTGTCAGGAAAGTGGAGAAAAAAATGTTTAAAAAAAGCGGTTCCGAGGCAAACTAAAAATTTCCGCCAAAAAAAAAGTATAAGTCTAAAAAAAATTTAAAAAACAGTTTTGAACTCTGTTAATAGTAGACAAAAACATATAAAAAAATTAGAAAAATAAAAATGTTGAGCAAGAAACTTATTTTTTTTTGGTGATTTCTAATGGATTGACCCTTTTGTAATTTTTATATTATTTTAGATTAGATTAGAAAAAAACTTTTTATCTCTTAATATTTTCCCTATCTTGATTCGTTTTCGAGAAAAAAAAATTAAAACCAATTTAATAAAAATTTCTCGACCCCATTAAAAATACTTAAACTAAGAAAAAATATAAAAATTGCAAAACAAACGTCAGTGGCGTACATTTTTTTACAATTATTTTTGATAAGGTGTCCCACCACTGATCTTCATAATTTTAATTTAATTAGGCCCAAATTAGACCCCTATTAATAGAAAAAACACTAACAAATGTTTTAAAAAAATGGCTGCAGGTTATTTAAAATAATAACAAAAAAGCTAATTTTTTAATAAAACTCAAACACAAAAATTCTTGAAAACTTGTTGAGAAATTACCTCCTGAAATTTGGAGTGTATTTTTCGAACACCCTGTATAAAGAATTTTTATATGCTTTTCATTATACCGGACAGAGCTCCTTAGGATACTGTTCCTTACATTGACACACAAAAATGTAGTACGGGTTCCGAACTGGAGGCGATCTTTACCCATCTGTCAACCAGATAAAACCTATTTATATACAAAAGTATCGCCGGTGGATTGCCTCAAAAATTATGGCTATGAATAATTAAAAAAAAAATCTTTGATACTCCCTGTATAATGTCAATTTTTATCTTTTTATTCTACATAACAGTACTAATATACCACTTTTTTCAATTTTATAAATAAAAATTTTAATAATTTCGTTAATTTTAAATTTTAAAAATTTTCAAACGCATTATCTGTGAAATTGAATGAAAAAAAGTGGTATATTAGTACTGTTATGTACGAGTAGAATAAAAAATATACCAAATATATATATTTTTAAATTATTATTATAGCTATGACCATAATTTTTTAGGCAACTTATTCACGATACTTTTATTTACGTATTATATAAATAATAAAAATAATATAAACAAAAATATTTTCATCCGGTTGGCTGATGGGTAAAACAATTAAATAAATTTTTAATACAATTAACAAAACATGCCACCAGTGATTTATAGAGAGAGAGCTTGCTCAAACCCCAATGAGAAACAGAGGGAGCTGCTTCCTCAGTAGTGATTTATAGAGATCTTTCTCCCAACAAAAACTGATTTGACCTGACCAATGCTAGGAACAATAATTAATAGGCCTAGGTACCCGTAAACTTAATAATAAATTCTGATGCTTAGATTAACAAACAATATACAGATATTTACATTAAAAAATTTACAAACAAAACATTGGAGTGCGTTTTTGGTTAGTTGTATTATTCTTTTTTTTTAATATCAGCAGTGATAGTTAATAGCGTTAATACCTTTCATTGTATTTTATATTTGGATTCCAAAAATATAATGTGAGAACTTAAGATTTGGCAAATAAAATATTACTAAATTTGCTAAGAATTAAACTAAAATACGTATTATGGATATGAACTTTGAGGGAACTCGACGTCATCTTGATCAAAGGTGACGGACGCGTATCTGTATATACTCTACTTCTTTTATTTGCCTTTTCTTTTAAATAATAATAGTGGCTCTATGTTGTCAGTGATCGATCAAATGTTTAATAAACAGACATTCCTCATTGGTATAGTTGTTTGTTAATATAACGCATCATGTACAGGGTGGCCCGTTTATCTTGGGACACTACATTATCCCATAAAATATACATAATACAAAAAAAGTTCCATATAAAAGTTTTTTAGTTTAATTTATATTTTAACAATATTTAACTTTTGCATATACAGGGTACTCCATTTTCCGTGGACATGGATCAACTTTCTTGAATTTAAATGGGACACCCTATATATTAGTGCATCTTTTGATTTTACGTACAATTCTAGACACATTTTATATCATATTCTATACCTAAGTCTTATCGTTTTTGACATATTTTAAATTTTATATAAAAAATGACGTACGACGCCTTTATTATTTACTTTCAAATAGATTTCTAATTCAAAATTTTTTTATAATATTTTGATGACTTTATACAGAGCATTAAAAAAATAAGATTAAAAATGAAATCGAGAAAGCTGCCAAATTTTTTCAAATGAACCCCAATTTATACTTTTATCTTATTTAGCATTAAAAATAAGGGTGAGTTGTGTAAGTGCTATTAAAATTTAGTAGTTTTGAAATATTTGCAATATAATATTTTTCTTTTGCAAAAATGCTATAGTCTGCTATATGGCTCTTAAGTTTTATTAATAGTTGGCTATGACAGCGTTTAAAAAACAATTAAGTACTACAGAATGTGTGAAATATAAAAGAATGAAATAAAATAAGACTGGAATTGGTCAATTAATTTTTGCATTTAACTTTTTGCTTCATCTCCTATATATTTTCTGAGATAAGGTAGTGTCGTAAGATAAGCGGCCATTCTGTAGTGCTTGATTGTTTTTTAAACGCTGTCATGGCCAACTATTAATAAAACTTAAGAGCCATATAGCAGACTATAGCATTTTTGCAATGGAAAAATATTATATTGCCAATATTTCAAAAACTACAAAAGGAATGGGGGGAAAGGAATAAGCAACTTTACACAAACTTACCCTTATTTTTTATTCTAAATAAGATAAAAGTATAAAATTAGGGAGTTTCCATTTGAAAAAAATGATTTTTGGCAGTTTTCTCAATTTTATTTTTAATCTTATTTTTTGATTGTCCTGTATAAACAGTCATCAAAATATTATCAAAATCCCTCAAAGTAGGTGCTTTTCAATAAGAAATCTAATTGAAACTAAATAATAATGTTCCTTATACGAAAAATTGATAAACATTTTAGGATCCGCAAACGTCATTTTTTATATAAAATTTACAATATGTCAAAAACGGTAAGATTTAAGTATAGGACATTATATATAAAATGTGTCTAGAGTTTTATCTAAAATCAAAAGATGCAATAATATATAGGGTGTCCCATTTAAATCAAGAAAGTTGATGCGTGTCCACGGAAAATGGAGTACCCTGTATATATAAAAGTAAAATAATTTTAAAAGATAAATTAAACTAAGAAACTTTTATATGGAACTTTTTTCTGTTTCTTGTATATTTTATGATATAAGGTAGTATCCCAAGATAAACGGGCCACCCTGTAAATCTTTAAGTATTTTTAAAAAATTACACTTTATTCGGCTTAACTGCTTCTTTCAATATTCAAAAACTAGATTAACTACTGTATAGTCTTAATTCTGTGGCACTATTATTAAACTTAATGTCAAATCAGCTATAAGCTGAATACACGCTATACCTACTAGTCAGTTGTGCGCAATCAAAAACTATCTACCCTGTTAATACAGTTCTAAAGTTCTATTTACTACAAATCATTTGTTTTTCTTTTCACAAAAATTATTACCAAATAGTACATTTTTCTTAAGAATTATTATTAATTAATGTTTGATCCTAATGGAACAATTTAGAATAATCAGCCCCGTCACTGTTTAACTGGATCGCAGCTGACTTGAAAACAAGTATAAAAGATTCTTTTGTATCTCTTTTAACTAAAAAAATGTAGGGTCATTCTGAAATTTACAATTTTTTTATTTTCCCCCGTATAAGATTCTCTTAAGCGACAATTTTTTTAAATTTTGATTTAACCATTCTAGGTTTGACCCAATGAACTGACAGCATAGATAGAGAAAGCATTTCATTCATAAACGCAATCGAAAGCTGCGCCCAACATGTTTGTGTTTATTATTGGCGATAGAATGGTACAAGCATAGTTTGTACTTACTTGTGAAATGATAATCCAGGAATCATATCCGTCACTTGGCACTGCCTTACCATTTTAATTTATTAAAAGTACTTACACAAAACTAAAATGTATACAACAATTGCCACAAAAATAACCCAAACAACGAGAATCATTCAGACTAAAAAGCCATATTGAATGTGTCATCTGTCGAGCGAAGCCGAAGGTGGCCGAAGTACGCCTCTAGAAAAATGCACTGTTGTCACATTGTTTAGCGCCTTTGTTGGTAGCTGTCCAAAAACAAAATAGTATTTTGACATCATTACTTTTCTGTAGTAATAAATATAACAAATATTATTCACAATTAAAAATACAATAGTAGAGCTTAATTTGATGTAATTTTAAGAATAAATTAAGTAAAATTTCATAATATACTATCAAGTAAATGAAACAGAAAGATACTTGGCACCCACGCTTTACGACAAAATAGTATCTGTAGTAACCATTTTCCTGGGTTTTGGTGGATTTTATTATTTGGTTGGTTCATTCATCGCTCGGCAGAACCTTAGAATGTACGTTTATGATGCCACGCTTATGCCAAATCGATACTTTCTCCAGTTAGATACCCTATAAAGGATCGAAAATTGGACACCCTGTACGTATATCATATCTAGTAGGTTTAAATAAGTTTGAAAAGAATAGTTTCCCGGGCCCTAGAATCGCTGCCCTTAAAGTTGGTAATAATTTTTATGAAAAGTTAAGTCTTTCATATCTTTTACAAGTGTTAAGGAAAAAGCTGTGTTTTTTTCCTTTTGATACCTTTGAACGTGAATGATTAAATATTATTAATCTTCGTAACATTAGAGCAAACGCACCACTTCTTCAGGAGTCATTAGAAAATTTTAGAATTTGTATATGGTATACCAATATGTTCAAAAGTAAAATTATTTTCAACGTTGAAGTCATTCGCTCTTATGCTTTTATAGAAACAATAATAGGGCCCTTGCACATATTTTTTAATACGCTTTTATTAGCTTGACTGGTATGTACCTATTTCTGAAATGACAGTACTGGCGCATTCGCCAAGCCCAAAATAAGCAAAACGCTTTTTACAAGAATCCAAGCCCCTGGCAACAAAATAATTATTTTTAAAGAAAGGGTTTTTACTGACCTTCATTGCAATTACGGCGAAACTCCCTTTTGCTAAAAAAAATAATTGGGAGATGGTTCTTTGCTATGCAAAGGAAGATATTTGATTAGATTTCTAAATCAAAATAAATTTTATGCAAGGGCCCCATTATTGAACTACTCATCTTTTTTATATTTAATTTTATATTTAATGTTAACTTTACTTTGGTGTAAATTTTCAAAAATTCTAGCGTACTAAATTGCCAAATAAATTTGCTTGTTGTTAGATATAATTAAAAGGACTTTAAGGACAATAATTATAATTTTATAAATGGTAACTTTATCAACATTTGAATTGTGTTCAATTAATAATTTTTTCGGCGATAGTTTATTTATGAATATTATCTATATTGCAGAATTTTCTATAAATAAACGATTATAGAGTAGGCAACTAAAAATACACAAAACAAACATCTATTAATAACTTGTCTATTGAATAATAACGATTAAAACATAAATTGGTTTCCTACAACCGATATACTACGAAATACTAGGCGACCTCCACCCATCTGTCAACCGAATGAACACTATTATTTTAATACGCTTATATTAGCTTCACCTGAGTTTATCTATCTTTGTATGTATCTTTCGATGTAACGGAATCTTTCAACCTAATTTTCACCAGTTTCAAGAAGTCTAATTAACTTTCGGCAGGATGAAAAATGTTTTTGTCCAAATGACAATCCTTGCGCATTCGCCATAATTGAGGCTCTTGATTAAGACTATTTTTAATGTTATTTTGAGACAAAAAAAATAAGAAAATAAATTACAGTTTTAAAAACTAAAAAAACACGTTTTTATAGCTGCACTGTTTATACATTTGTAAATAAAGTGCCCAAAAAACATGGTGGAAATTGGGGCATGCGCAATTTTTTTTAACTATTACAAGGGCGATAAAAACTGTCGGTGCATTCAAAGAATGGTTTTAATTTGCTTTGATGTTAAAACTTTACTAGTGGGTTATAAACCATAACCCATAGTGGCTTAAGGTTTATAATTTATAACACACTAGTGTGTTATTTGATAGTCTACCTACCTAAATTGGTACACATAATGACTCTTATAACTCGCTGGCTCTTGAAAAAAAAAATAAAAATTGACATTATACGAAAACTATCAAAAATTTTTTTTTTTTTTTTAATTAATTATAGCCCTGACCATAATTTTTTAGGTAACCCATTCGCAATTTATTTGTTTACACACTATATTTAATAAAAATATTTTTTATCCGATTGGCAGATGGGTGAAGGTCGCTTTTTATTCGAATCTTAGATTATAATTAAGGCGATTAATAATCTCAACACATAACGTGCTCGCTAGGCTCGCGCGTAAATGGCCTCGATCATTATTCGCCCTTATTATTACGTTGGTTTATTAAATATCTACTTTTCACTATCACAGTCAAGACATTGATGAAATATATCCATTAGGTGCTCAAAGACCTTCTTATTGATCGATATTATGAACATCTATGGTTACCTTTAGAATTAAAAACGTCTAATTAATGTTCTTAAAGTATTTACATCGAATCTTACTTTTTAGTCACTTACCTAATACACTGGAGTCCCGCTAATCCGAACTAATTGGGACCGAACCTCAGACGAAAGAAAGAAAAGACTTAACATTTCATTCATAAGTGACACTTTGTTTTGTCCCAGACATTATCAATAAAATCATATAAGGGGAAAAAGGATAGAAGATAAATTAGGACTGATCAAGGCAACATTGTACGGAGCCTTGCAGTTTCGACCAGTGGCGTATGGTTTATGTTAGAAGTTTCGATTAGATATAAATTTATTAAAAATATTAATTTTTAAATCGTTCTAATTATGGTGATCCTTTTAATTTTAGTTTATTAAAAAATATTGATTAGCAACATAAATAGTTATAAAATATTTTATTCTAAAAAAACATAAAATATTTTTGGTATATTGGTTATTTAAACAAAATTACTTTTCTCCTATAAATTTAGAATAATGTGGGCCACAAATTAATAAAAAAAGACAAAAACTGGGGATACTTTTTATTATATACGGTACACAAAAAATAACATAAAATATTAGATATAAGGCAAAATAAAAAATTATCTACTTATTCCTAAGATAATATACAGTGTCCATAAAGTCCGCATCAAATGGGAAAATTTTTCCCCAATTAATTCGGGTAATTTTTTTTGCCAAAAGTTTTGTTTGAAAAATAATGCCAAATAATGTATACAGGGTGCCACAGATTCGAGTGCATGCATGGGGATCTCGGATACCGTAAGAGATATGAAGTCGGTTAAATTATGGCAAAGTTGTATATTTACGTAACTAACCAAATCCACTTTAGAAAGTTGCATAATTCCGAGTACTTTCGAGATATTCGAAAAAAAACGAAATTGCCGATTTCGTTTTTATTTTTTCTGACGTTATTTAAAGAGATATGGAAAAACAAAAGATACTTTCTCGTGGTCACTTTTTAAGCTCTACAAAACAGAGTTAAGAGATTTTCCGCACGACGTTTCGTTTTCGTTAAATCATCATCAACTTTATTTTTTTAAATACGGACCTGGTTTTTTTATTTCATTTTTTTGAACCCTTATTATTCCAATAACAAAAATGTATAACACTTAATATTTTTTAACAAATATGAAACGCCCCTATAAGAAATGTTGTGCGTTCCTTGTCTAACTCATTGTCTCTTATGAAAAATATGTTTATTTAACAGAAAAATATTAAATGTTATACATAAATTGTAATGGGGATTATAACTGCTTCAAAAAAAATGCAATGAACAATTGAGTGCCGTATTTAAAAATAAAGTTGATGATGGTTTAACGAAAACGAAACGTCGTACTAAAATCTCTCAACACTGTTTTGTAGAGTGGCCATGAAAATTGTCTTTTATTTTTCCATATCTCTTTAAATAACGTCAGAAAAAAATAAAAACGAAATCGGCAAATTTCGGTCTTTTCCGGATATCTCCGGAAGTACTAGGAAATTTTACAACTTTCTAAACGGCATATTGTTAGGCACCTAAATGCGCAACTTTTCAATAATTTAACCGACTTTGTATCTCTTCCGGTTTCCAAGATCCCCATGCATGTACTTGAATCTGTGGCACCCTGTATAAGGATGATCACATGACTTTTTTTAGCTGTCAAATTTGTTTTTTTTTTCAGAAAATTGCAAAATGAAGCATTATCTTTCAAAATTTCGAAAAATTGTATTGGCATGTTGCAAAATATATTTTGGGGACAGCTGGACAGCTAAATTGATTGCAGCGCTCGCTGTGGTCAAATTTTTCGATAAGTCATACACCCAATTATCCATGGATATGTCTTCATCCCAAAAAAGTTAATTAAATTAAAAAAAAAAAAGTGAAAACCTTTTAGAAAACTTTTGTGATTTTGTAAGACCATATTAATTACATACCCTTTCACTTTCCTAGGGGAGTCTCAAGTAAAGTGGAGTCAGAGCTAAAAAATACAGTGATATTAATTAAGTTGTAGGACGCAGTCCAGTTTACTAACGTACGACAAATCAGATGATGCAGCGAGTACCGTTGGTCACCCCGGCAACCCCGCTAAAATACTGATGTGTGTGCAAAGTTAGTCGAAAGGAAGAAAGACGCGAAGACGGCACGATCGAAGACGGTAACAGTAGAGACGAAAGACGCTAAGACGGTTTCGGTCGGCGAGTCGGCGGATCGAGACAACAAAGACGAAAAGACGTATAACAAGAAGTTCGGATGACTAAGTAAAGACGCGGGCGGTTAAACCCGAAAAGACGGTATTTAAAGACTATAAATCATTACAACGTTATTTAATAATATCAGTTATTATAATCATTTTCGTAATAAACAACTAAAACCATCTGTTTGTTTATTTTATTGTATTTCTTTGAGCCAAATCCCACAAATTTTGGGGGCTCGTCCGGGATCATTTTCGAAGAAATGCAATAAGTTTACGATAAAACCTGTTTAAATAAAAGTGTAAAGTGACTGTAAGAGTGAAAAATAAAACCTTTTAGGGACAGAACTAGGACATGGTGTTATTTTTTTTTATAAATAATAAGACGGACGACACGAATAGGCCTTTTCATCATGTGACAAGCGCATGTGCAGTCGCCATGTTGAAATGGCGGCAATTCAAAAGTTTCGTACTGTTTTGATCGGCAATGGCTGGGAATATCCCCAATTAAATCATTTACTGGAAAAAATCGTGGATGGTGCTTCACTGATTTATAATTCAGTTGAAGCCCATAATTATACGCAATTAAAAAGGTAGCTTAAATGTCATGGACGTCTTTAAAAGGAAAAGAAGTGAGCTGATTGACAGGTTAGGCATCATTACTTTCTATACTAAAAAGTATCTATAATTTTATTCTAATTAGGCCTACTACATATATACAATTGTTATATTGATTAAATTGTATTGTATTTAAATGATTTATAGCGTGTATCACTTTACATACTCCATAACAACACCGCTTCTTCGTTCCTTTTCGAACTGATATCATTAAAATAATCGATTAAAAAGCCTATTTGCTAATTAAGGCACTTTTTTCTTTATTTTCGTATTTCTTTTTCTTCAATAACTATACTTTCAGTATTTTTTTATTTTAATTATGTGTTTACAGGCCCTTTTACATGCTTGTTTACAAAAAAAAAGTACGAAAAAATGGCGGATACTGACGCATGCGCACAAAAAAATTGTGATGAAAAGGCCTATTAAAAGTGATTTTAAAAATAAATACGACGAAAAACGACGGCAAAATTAAGTTGTTACGTTCCAAAGACGAGATTAACATTCAAATAAAATTGTTTTACGACGTTAAGTGCACTATTTTATTTAAAAACTGTGTAAGTGAATAAGTAATAAATCTAAAAAAATAAAAAAGGATGTTACACTGGAAAAAATAATTTGTAAAAATTAAAAGTGACTTTAAAAGGTGAAATCGGGCATCAACGATTTTGACTGAAACTTTTAGTGGTATTTTCACAAGTTTACTTTAATTTAAGGGACACTACGAGGTGCTGGCGAGATTTATGTAAGTTTAAATTTACGAAGAAGATTTTTAATTGATAGACTTTGAATTTCGGTAGATATAAACAGGTTAAAAATGACGACTTTAGCTGACATTCCGCGAGTGCTCGAGAATATTAAAACCGCGCCGTTTCCCGTAATTAAGACATTTTATGTTTTTTTGAAACTGACGGTGGTAAAAACAGTCGTAAAAAAGTGTATGAATTTAGTGGCTTCGCGTTTTCATTAGACTCTGAGTGCTATGCGAATAAAATTGAGTATTTAGAAACTTTTTCCGAGAGTGACTTATCGTCGGTTGCAAACATTTTGTTGTTGGACTACAGTGCTCCGAAATCGGACCTAATAAAAAATATTTGTGATCTTTTAATGGACTTGGACACTTTAAAAACAATGGTCGAAACCAACGAGAATGCCGAGGAAGAAGAAGAAGAGGATAGTGATTGTGTCAGCGTAAACGACGACGCCGTGTCTTCTGTATCTTCTACGCTTAAGTTTGCCTTGTCTTTTCGAGATGTAGAGGATTCAATTAAGCCATTTGATGGTACTGGTAACTATTCTATAGAAAAGTGGGTAAGAGATTTCGAGGACATTTCAATTTTACTTGGATGGGGTGAGTTACACCAATTCATTTTTGCCAAAAAATCTTTGACTGGTTTAGCCAAACTGTTTATACAAGGTGAAACAAACATTAAATCTTGGAAACATCTTAAGACTGCACTTTTAAAAGAGTTTTCAAAATTAAATAGTCCCTATACATAACTTTTAATGGAAAAAAAAAATGAAAAAAGATGAAACTATTCAAGAATATTTCTTAATTATAAAAGAGCTGGCCAGTCGGATCTGTTGAGCATGATGCATTGATTCAGTATATAATTGATGGTATAAAAGAGATCAGTCAAAAAAAATAGTTTTGTGGCTCCAAAAATATTTGACTTTAATTAAAAATATATGAAAAATAAGAAAAAAAAATGAAAAAGCCATAAAAAATTTGTTCCCAAACAGAATTCTTCCAAAGGGTGAAAATGTGGTCAAAGTTCCTCCCAAACCTTAAAAGAACGTTCTATAACTGGGAAAACGGTACAAATCGTCACAATGTAATTCAAAGCATTTGGGGTAAAATTTTTTAAAAATTAATCAATTCGGTCATAAAAGTTTTGAGTCAATGAGAGAAAGCCCACATTTCACCAAAAAAATTCCTAAAAAAAATGAACATAAACCTACTATTCGACATCGGCTGTATAATTAAAAATGTGATTTTACTGGTTTAATGCATAAAAATATTTTTATAAATCAATACAAGTTGATGCACTAGTTGATCCCGGGGTGTTGTAAATATTATAACGAAAAAATGTAAAAAAAGCTAGGATCACCTGAATTAAAACCAAGTAATATTTTCAATTGGCTTTGGTAATTCAAAGTAAACATCTTAGGTGAATTTAATGCAAATTTTTTGGGTAGATGAATTAAGTTTTTTTACGATCCTTCATGTTGTTCCTGATGACGCCACTTCCGAAACAGCAATTTTAGGTCAAAAATTGTTTAAAAAGCTGAGTTAACAATAAACCATGATGGAGTAAGCTTAAAAAAAAATAAAAAGCCGAAATCATGAATAAAAACTCCCGATATTTTGGAACTAATTTGGAGAAGTTATTTTTGAGTATAAGGAAAAGTCAAAAAATTAATTGTAAATTACAAAGAAAAAAAAAAGAAGCGCCAATTAGATGAAAATAATTTTAAAGAATAAAACCCAATATAAAAAGACAAAGAAGATTACCTTTTCCAGAACGTGAAATTGGATAACCAAGTTGAAGAATGGATAGCTGATGGCATAATAAAACCCTTGGCTCTAAATTTGTAGTCCGTGGTAGTTACTAAAAAGAAAAATGGTTCCCATGAATTTGTGTAGACTTCAGAAAAATTAATAGGCAGGTTGTTAAAGACCACTTCCCTTACCATTAATCGAAGAAAAATGAGACTTGAATTTGAAAAAAACGGAAAAACTAAGAAGAGAAGAAAAGAAGCAATTCTAAAGGTACAAGATGAAAACAAAAACCATACAATTTAAAAAAAAAAATTTAAAGGTACCAAAAAAATGATTTGTGAATCAAGAGAACTCAATTTAATCCTGGTTTAAAACTTCGTTCAAAATTTCTTGGTCCATACAAGGTCCCCAAAGGTTTAAAGCCTAATACTTAATGTCGTTAAAAAAGGTTTTCTTGATGGCCCAATCCATACCTCAACATGTAGAGTTTATGAAGCCATGGATACCATATGACTACGAAGATATCACAGATGAAAAACGGTCATCTGGGACAGATGTGAGGACGGCCGAGTTGTAGGACGCAGTCAGTTTACTAACGTACGAAAATCGATGATCAGCGAGTCCGTTGGGACCCCGGGAACCCCCCTAAAATACTGATGTGTGTGCAAAAATTAGTCGAAAGGAAGAAAGACGCGGAGGGGATCGAAGACGGTAACAGTAGAGACGAAAAGACGCTAAGACGGTTTCGGTCGGGGAGTCGGGGGATGAGAAAAAAAAGACGAAAAGACTAAACAAGAAGTTCGGATGACTAAGTAAAGACGCGGGCGGTTAAACCCAAAAACGGTATTTAAAGACTATAAATCTTTCAACGTTATTTAATAATATCAGTTATTATAATCATTTTCGTAATAAACAACTAAAACCATCTGTTTTTTATTTTATTGTATTTCTTTGAGCCAAATCCCCCAAATTAAAAAATTAATAGGGCAAAAAATGTACTTGTTTTAAACATAAAACTCAAATTATTTGGGTAGACCCACACCAAAAAAAGATGTGTTTTTAAATCAAGAACCAAAGTTTACGAAGATTTAAATATAAAACAATTAACAATAATTTGAATGTATTAGTCTATAATAATTTCCTTCCATAACGATTGATTGTCAAATATATGATGTAAAATTTTGGGGGTGGCTCCAGGCCTTAAAAATTTGCTTTTGGGTTTCCCTTTAAACAAAATCTCCTTTGGGTCAAAATTTTGGCATAGCACAGGGGCTTTGGTAAAAGTTGTTTCCCCTTCAATTCCCACAAAAAAAAACCAAATTTTTTTTTTTTATTGGATCTGAGGAAAAACCCAAAATATTAGAAATCCTTTTTTATAATGTATAATTTTTCCCCCAATATTTTAAACCTACTCACAAACTAATAAATTCGATAATATTCTAATAAAAAAAATAAAACAAGTACAATGCATAAATAACCTTTGGTCTAGTTACTTTCCTTCAGGCTATTGTAAATCTACCCCCTGACCTTGGTAAAAAAAAACGCCTAAAAACAGAACTAACACCTATGAAAAGACACATCTTCGTGTAAATAGTCCAATTTTTAAACCCAAAAAAAATTCACGCACCATTTTTGAGTTTTTTAAAATAATTTGTAAATAGTGTTAACAGATAGTTTTTAAAAAAAACCCAAAAAAACTTAAAAAAAACCATGGGCCCTCGCTCACCCCCAATCAAGTTCATTCCATTTATCAACGAACCGGTTGTAAAATTCCCACGCGCGTTGAAGCGGCTTCCATATTCCGCCTGCGAAATTCCTTTGCGGGCGAAATGTATAATGCGAAACGTATTTAACCAAATAAAAATAAATAAAAAAAGGTTTATGTAGCAAAATTATCTTTAAATTAATTATTTTTAAAGCCAAATCTAGTAATCTATTTATTTTTATGCCCATTTTTTATTATAAATATAGAACTTAAAGGCAATTTTATTTAGAAATGTTTAAATTCACTTCAAGCTGGCAACAGATTTTATCGACTTTAGTTACGCGTTACGTCCTTTTCCAATGTCTGACCGTAAGTTCGTGTTTATCGTGGGGGATTTGGACCGAACACTGTTCGAATTAGCGAAAATTCGGATTATGCGAAATTTTTTTGAGGCATATTTAGAGTCTGATGTGTAAAATAGTAAAGGTCAGACGCTAAATACACCTTTATTATTTAACAATAGATGGTGTAAAGCCGATTTAGTGCATTGCGTCAGAAGAAGATCACTGACTTTAAATTTTGCTAGTCAATAATTTGTAAGTGTCTAATTAATAACTAAATTATTATTAGATTTTGTTAATACAAGTACGACGTTACTTGAAAAAAATTGTTTTTCTTTACTTTTTTTGTCATGGCCATGTTCGGATTATGCGGATTAGCGGGGTTCGGATTAGCGGGACTCTAGTGTATTATTCTTAATTAAAGTAACAATATACACGTTTTATCCACACTTCGAAGTGTAACTAACTAATCCTGAAAGATGAATGACAATATATATTCTGCAATAAAATTCTACGAAGTTTTGTTTATTTTCCAATAATCTTATACAGTGTCCGCCAAAATGTTGGACACATACATATGTAAAAAAAAATATTCTTGAAACTATTAAAAAACTTTTTTGGAAATCGCCTCTGCTTATCGAGTAACCCAAAAATCGATATTGACATTAGACTAGTGGGCGCCAGTTGGGGAAATAATTATAAAACTTAAATTAAAATATCCAAAAGTGAGGTTAGTGGGCATGATATAAAAAAAGTTATTTAAAAAAGGTGAGATTTATTATTCAACAAAAAAAATTAGATAATTTTTTTAAAATTTGTTTCCACTGGACTCCATTCAAAAAAGAGCTGTTCGTCTTATTAATGATCCAACGCTCACATAAAGGCTTTCTCTTCTTGCTCATCGTCGAGCTGTAGGGGATCTGTCGCTCTTCTATAGGTATTTTCACGGCTTCTGCTCAGAGGAATTGGCAAGTATTATTCCTTCTCTGGCAGCTCCCAACAGAGCAACACGTAATGCAACTTTTATGCATCCTTTTACAGTTCAGTTAGAGAGGCCCCGAACTTCCCGCTTTCTTCGTTCCTTTATTCCTCCTCCCAATGTCCAAAAATTTAAGTCCCGTGTGAACAAACTCCCTCTCACCACACTGAAGACACCCACGGTACGTTAGTACTTAGGCATCAGCCTTCGTGGACTGTTCCAAGATAAAAAAAAAAAAAAAATGTTTGCACAGCGACTAAAAATTAAATTTTAAACAATTTTTTTAAATGACTTTTTTAAATATCAAGCGAAATAACATCACTTCTCGAAATTTTAAATTAAGCAGACGCAATTACCAAAAAAAGTTTTTTAATAGTTTAAACATTTTTTGTGTGTGTCTTTTGGCGGTCACTGTAAAAGAAAAAACTTATAAAAACATAAAAAAAATTAAAGGTATTTTTTTTAATAATTGTAATTTAATCGCAAAACCTTCCAATTAAATTTTTATAAAGAATCAAAAAACAAACAAAATAGATTTTGTAAAATTGGCCATTTTAAAAAAATCATAAATAAGACTCTTTTTTTTTTTAAATTATATATAAAATATATATATATATATATATATATATATATATATATATATATATATATATATATATATATATATATATATATATATATATATATATATATATATATATATATATATATATATATATATATATATATATATATATATATATATATATATATATATATATATATATATATATATATATATATATATATATATATATATATATATATATATATATATATATATTAAACAGATTAAAGGTGGACGCTGTTCAATGAATAGTTTTTTCAAAATCGCAGTTTAAATATTATGTAGAGATATCTTGGATGACTCAGCGTAATAATTCTAATTGTCCATTTTAAATTTAGTAAACGTATTATTAGTAAAATTCAATAGTAATTTACGTTACGGTAGGTTACTTGTTACAGTACAAGTTAGACATTATGAATCTCTAAACGAGTAACTGTAGCAAGTACTACCGGACGTGTATCGTAATATATTTTATTTCATACTGTAAGTCCGTTCTGTATCATTATTTGATTTTTAAAAATCAAAAAATCACATTATATTCGGAAAATCGCTTTGCCTGTTTCCCTGTGTCAACAGTCAAAAAGTGGAAGAAAATGTCATGTTAACATATTTTTAAATGTATAATTTAATTTATAAAAATGAAATAGTCCAGAAAGTGTTGCTTAGCGACTCTTATTGGCTCTGATACTGTAATGACTGACCTACCGGACTTAAATAGATCATGTAATCGAAGGTCTACCAGACAGTATGAAATAAATTTTATTTATGCATTTTTTCTGTTAATCAACGTTTATAGTACAGGCAACTAAAAATATACATACACACAGTGTTCGAAAATATCCGATATTTATTATAAATAGCAAAATATCGGACATTTATGATATATATCCGATATATATATCAAATGTTTGATATATATCCATTTTGTTAATAAACAGTTATATTCTATAAATACAAAAGTTATTTAATGTTTTT